>OU744737.1:39095956-39343456 GCA_916613615.1 Steromphala cineraria
GCACTTGCTCAGTGCTGAAAGGGCCGACAGGCCCGCCCCAATTTCCCGAGGCTGAGGGCTTACATTATCAAACAACACCGAGGGCGAGGTTTTGATCTAACTTATGAACCCAGATAAACCGTAGTAACAAAATTATTTCAATAATAAATATAAAAATGGATTCATTGGTTTTTACTGGTAGGGAATCACCATGAGCAAACGGAGAGCACATCCGCGCCCTGCACGTGCTTTGCGCTCGCTACCCAAGCCGTGAACGTGAAATGCATGCGCTATCTACCTCGTGAAGTTCACATGATTGTCACTGTGGCAAATACATCATTGTTCTCGTGGGCCTTTATAGCCGAGTTGTCAAAGGCGCCAGTTTAGTAAGCGAGTGGTGCAGAGTTCGAAACCAGGCATGCGAACATTATATTTGTGATTTGTCAAAAATGTGATATTTTGTGATGGTATTTATTCGAAGAAGGACTTTGAAACAAAGTATTTCAAAACGTGTATAATCCCAATCAGTCTAAGTAAGCCTAGCCTCACTATTATCCGTTACTCAGTATAGCAGTGTAACGGATAATAGTGAGGCTAGGTTTACTTAGACTGAATCCAAATCAAAATAAATTTCCGATAAATTCTAGAGTAAGCCCCGGGCTTTCCCAGAGAAAGCCCTGGGCATTCTTGGAGACATTCTCTCTCCACACAGGCAACTCAGTCATACCTGAATTAGCCTCTGTTCCATTACGCCAAAATCCTGGGGTTCCGGCAGATCGCCCTAGCGGCAAAAAGTTGTAACTTGAGATATCTCCCTTATTTGCAGCCAATGAAAACACCTTTTGGATGTCCACGACTTCGGGAATACTCAACGGTCGCTCAATGACTTTCAAAAGAATCATGCCTTTAGGTTTCTTTTTCATTAACAGTGTGAGTCTCAGAGAGGGAAACTATTTCAAAATCAGATATGTATAGGGTTTTTCATAAGAAACATATTGTTTTATAATTGTGTAAATTTTCTTCGTTTTATGATAAATTTTATTTTAATAATTCACCAAATAAAAACTAATGAGAAGGTAAAAAGTGATTGTTTTGTAGAAGGAAGAGTTATCTCCCTTTGATGCAGATCTACACGGGAATAGCCGAACTTTTCCGAATGACCACTTTTGAAACGGCGTCGCTGATTGCACAACTAACTTCGATTGCCTCCAATCAGATTTCTACCTTTCTATCCCGTATGTTAGCCGTAATAGAACAGAGGCTAATTCAGGTATGACTGAGTTGCCTCTGTGGGGAGAGAATGTCTTGGAGAATGCCCGGCAAAGAGGTTTATCCGGTAAAAGAAGAACCTAATAGAACAATAGAGTGACGTCACTGGAGGTTTATAATCATTCTTATTCCAAAGTGTGTTAGTTCAATAAAGGGCAAGAATATAATACTTAAAACTCAAAATAGAGTAAATCGTTTTGATGCCGTAATTAAATCATGTACGGAGTTGATTATGCAAAGATTAACAGATTCTGGTAGTTTAAGGTTTCCATACATAGCGTCATTCACTGTTGATTCATGTTATAACCATATTTAAAATAAAATGAAGTGCCTCTTATGGTAGTATAGTTTGGACAGACAAAAAGATAATGAATGGTGTCTTCACAGGGAGCACCACAACTGCATGATGGATCATCCGATATGAATCTTTTCACTTTATGTGCATTTAAATCACTGCATTCTAGTCTAAGTCTGCAATGCAGAATTTGACAAAACCTGTTTCCAGTATTTATATCAAACCCAAACGAAGTTTTATAACTAGGTGTAATTTTATTTTTGAATTCATTTACCGACTGTATTTGTCGTATATCTTCAGATAAAGAATTCCAATTTGGTAAGAATGATTTTGCGTAAGAAGATGTTCTTACATGTGTGTTCTGTAAATTTGATGAGTTTCTTAAATTATACGGGTTTGCTTCAGAAACAGATTCTGGCACAAGACTGTTTAAATAATTTGGTGTTTTCTTATTTACCATTTTATAAAATAAAGTCAATTTCTGTATTCGTCTTCTTTCTACAAGGGGTAGGAAATTTGTTTCTGTATATAATGTATCATGACTTGTTCCCCTAGTAGCCCCACATATTGTTCTAAGTGCATCAAGTTGTAAATTTTCAAGCATTGATGCCTGATTTACTGTACAATTATCCCAAATACAACTACAATAATCAAATAATGGCATGATAAAAGATTTATACATAGTCGTAAGTGTATTTCTTGATAATCGATATTTAAAACTTCTTAAACAATTTATCATAGGTGAAACTTTATCAGATAAAGAATCTATTTGTACATTCCAGTTAGCGTCTTTTTGAAACCAGAGGCCTAGATGTTTTGTGTTCAGAAACTTCATTTATGGGAGTATTTTGCATATATAATTTTGGAATAGGACCTGGAGAGCGTTATTACTAAACTGTACAGTGTCAGTTTTCGAAGGATTAAATTTTACCTGCCATTTCTGGGCCCGGCTAGAAATCAATTCTAAATCGCTATTCAGGCGAGCAGCGTCTTGAAGAGGATCATCAATTATAACATAGATTGAAGTGTCATCTGCAAAAAGTCTTATATTACAGTCTATATTTTCTACAAGATCATTTATATAAACAAGAAACAGTAATGGTCCAAGCACCGATCCTTGTGGAACGCCTGCTGAAACTGATCTATACTTTGAATTATATCCATTTATAACTACTTTCTGAACTCTCTCATTAAGATAACTGTTAAACCATTCGAGTAATTTTCCACTAATTCCAAGTGATTGTAACTTATAGATAAGTCCCTTATGCCAAACTTTATCAAAAGCCTTACTAATATCATAAAACACTGCTCTTACTTCTTTACCTTTGTCCATAGCACTTGAAATAAAGTTATACAGATCTAACAACTGGTAGGTTGTTGAATCTCCAGGAATAAAACCAGATTGTAGTGTACTTATGAGGTTATTATCTCTAAAATAATTAAAAACATATTTATGAACACATTTTTCAAACACCTAAGATAAACAACATGTAAGAGAAACTGGTCTATAATTGCTGCACTCATTAACACTATCTTTCTTATGGATAGGTATAACAGAAGCACTCTTCCAAACTTTGGGAAATACAGCTAAGTTCAAAGATTTATTAAAAACTAAAGTGAGAGGATAGAAGTCTAGCAGTAAGCGTGAGGAATTTATTACCAATACCATCAGGGCCCGATGCTTTTCGTGCGTCTAGAGAAAGTAATACGTCTTGAACATCGTTCTGTGTTAATTCAATGCAGTTTGATGTTTTAATACACGGGGATGGGAGAGGGCGTAATGGGTCTTCAACCATTGATTGATTTACGAAAAACTCATTCAGGATGTTAGCAATTGATTTAAACATATTTTATTCATGAAATGTATACATGAATGGATTGGCCAACAAGCTCCGAAGAGCTTATATTAAGGCCGCTCCGATGCAGTTACACATATATAAATATAAAACTAATAGTAGTTAGTGACACATGTCAGATTCAAAACTTAGCTTCACATATATTGGTTTTGCATGAATATGATGTTGTTTACGTGGCAGTCATTACATAATCAAGTGCTTATGAGATGTCAAATCGATTAGATTTTATGATAAATTTATGAATAGACTTTAATAATTTCTTAAGATCGTCGTTTGAAAGCGATGTACATCCCTTAAGTGCTGTATCAATAATAAATCCTTTCAAATAGAAAAATGAATTCTATCTTATATCTGTGTATTTATGGCATGTGAAAAAATAATGTACAGCGTTTTCAATTGGGTGACCGCATGAGCACTCTGGGCTGTCCGCAATATGTCTATTAAACTTGTCCGCATTCAAATCACTACAACGGAGCCTGAGGCGGGAATGGATAATTTGACAACTTCTTAAACCGTAGTTAAGATCGAAATTAACATTTGTATTTCTAGATCCACAAAGCTTATTTTTGAAACCGGATAATGTCTCGATATTTTGGATGTTTGGATTTAATGAATTCCATAGTTTTATTGTGTCAGGCAAAAAAGACCGGGCATAAGTAGCCGTTCTACACTTTAAGGTTCGCACTGATGATTTTTCTCTGAGATTGTAGTCATTTGAACTGGGTGTTTTTGGTAGGAGGTCAATAAGATATTGAGGTGCTAGATTGTTTTTCATTTTATAAAAAGTAGTCAATTAAGATATATATCCACGTTCTGCTAGTGGTTTCTGATTCGTTTCGTCATAAATTGTCTTATGGCTTGTTCCGCGAACTGCTCCACATATGGATCTTAATGCATCCAAGTTCAGCTTTTCTAATAAGTTACATTGCTCTTGAGTGCAATTATCCCAAATATGCCCACAATAATCAAATATTGGTATTATGAAAGATTTATAAATAATTTCTAAACTTTTTCGCGATAGCCTATATTTCAGACTTCTTAAGCAATTAATCAAGGGACTAACTTTCTTGATCATAGAGTTTATCTGGACATCCCAGTAACAGTTACTTTGGAGGTTCAAGCCTAAGTGCTTATGACTTTCTACTTCTTCAATCGTTTCACCGTTCATTATCAAATTAGGTACAATACTCCTATTTATTTTTCTGCTCAACTGTATTGACTTAGTTTTTTTAGGATTAAAAGAAACCTTCCATTTTTTGTCCCAGTTTGCAATCAATGACAGGTCATTATTTAAACAGTTTGCGGCTACATTAGGGACATCAATAACGACATACAGAGAAGTGTCATCTGCGAAAAGTCGGATGTTACTGTCAATATCATCTACAATATCATTAATATATATTATGAATAATAGGGGTCCCGAAACAGATCCTTGAGGGACGCCTGCTAAAACATGTTTGGAATTTGATGCGTGTCCATTAATAACAACTCGCTGAGTTCTATTGTTTAAGTAACTTTCAAACCAATTCAATAAGTTGCCATCAATTCCATATGATCTTAATTTCTTCAGTATTCCTTTGTGCCAAACTTTATCAAATGCTTGCTAACATCGCAAAACACCGCTCTAACTTCTTTTCCATTGACCAGCGCCTTCGCTATGAAATCATATAGGTAGGTCAATTGATTAGTTGTTGAGTCGCCAGAGGTAAGTCCGGATTGCAGATTTGAGAAGAGGTTATTATCTCTTAGAAAATTATTTACATATTTAAAAATACATTTTTCAAATACTTTAGCCAAACAACTCGTTAATGCTACTGGTCTATAGTTTGCAGGGTCGTATATGCTGCCAGTTTTGTGAATAGGAATTATATTCGCTTCTTTCCAAGAAGTAGAAAATTTAGCCACATTTAAAGAAAGATTAAATAGTTTAATTAAAACGGGAGCTAGTGAGTTAGCACAGCTTTTTAATATTTTGTTTCCGATTTTATCAGGGCCGATTGATTTAGTTGTATCAACAGAGAGTAATATATCCTTTACTTCCCCCATCTCTAATACTATATCTGTCAGATTACTGTCGCAACGTTTATCAACAAGAAGGGGGTCGTCGTCAGGATCTATAACTTTAGATTGATTAATGAAATAGTTGTTCATTATTTCTGTAACATCGTTGAACTCGTCGTAGAGTACATCATCCTGGATGACTGAATTACAAGTGATTTTAGCCGATTTATTTAATAAATAGTTCTTGACTAATTTCCACCAAGTTTTTGTACAGGTTGATTCACTTAATGCATTATCAATTTTAATTGTATGCTGTTTTTTAGCTTTACGCACAGAGGATATTACTTTGTTTCTTAGTGATTTGAAATGTTGCCAGTCTAGGGGACAGTTATTTCTCTTAGCGATTGTATGTTGCTTGTTTCGTTTCCTCATAGGAGATCGAATTTCACTATTCATCCAAAGAGTATCTCGAGGTCTAATAAGAACGGTTTTATTTGGTATATTCGCATCGCAAATTTGAACTAAGTTGTCGGTTAGTTTAGTTGTTAAGACATCTATATCCTGGGTTCGAGTTACATCAATGTCAATATCATTTATGAATCGGTTTAAAGATTCTATATTCGCTCGTGAATAATCATAAACTTTTCGCTCATAACAAGTTTCTTTCTGTTTATATGATTCGATGTTAAGATACACCGGACAGTGGTCACTACATATAGGATCCAGCACTCCCGATTTCCGTACTTTGTTAAAACATGTTACAAATATCAAATCAATCAATGTACGAGAATGAGAGGTGATTCGTGTAGGTTCAGATATAAGTTGCTTGAGTCAGTACGCAGCCTCTAAATAGTTCAGCTTAGTTTGATTTTGGTTTAGTAGATCTAGATTAAAATCCCCTAAAATAACAGTTTTCATGTTTAAATCTACGGCATTTGAAATGCTATTGTCAATAAAGTCCCAATATAGTTCACTTTTATCTGCTCTATAGAAGGTACCAATAAGAAATGTATGTTTTTTAATTTTTACTTTTATCCATTATGCCTCAAGCCTAGTTGTATCCAAGGTATCCATGTGCATAGCACACAAATTATTTTTTACATACACTGCAACCCCACCGCCACGGCTCTCTCTATCCTTTCGAAACGGCTCCTGAAAACCCGGAATAGCAATTTCTTTATTATCTATTTCTGAGTGTAACCATGTTTCGGTTAAACATATAACATCATAGGAACTGAACTCCGCTTCTAATATATCTATTTTTTCTTTTAGACTTCTAACGTTAAGGTGAATGATCTTTAGATCATTATGAAAACAAGGACCTGGGTTAGGATGTACATCGCCACAGCACAGAAGCAAAAGTGTGATAAGGATACTTACTTTAGGATTGTATAAGCAAATAAATCTAATACCCCCTTTACACCAAGCCCGTTCTCAGTACGTTCTTGGGTTTTTCTCAGAACGGGCTAAAACTGTCTGAGAACTGTCCGAGGACGAAATGGACGTTGTGGCAACTGTTAACGAACTTTATGAAGTGGCTCGGACGTACAAAAAACGGGAAGGTGCCCCAGAACGTTTGACATGTTAAACGTTCTCCCCGTCCTGAAATTGGAGTACAAACGTACTGAAAACGGGATTGCCGTACTGCGAACGGAACTGCCGTACTTCGATCTGTCTAAGGACGAGTAAGAACGTAGCGCAGTCGGGAATCGATTGCAATACGTTTGTGCACAGTTTCCACCCCGTCCATTCCGTCCTCAGCCCCAGTGTAACTCGTTCTCAGTACGACCATAGTCAGTTGTTCGTACGTCCTAATAAGTGTAAAATATTGAAAATGTTCTGAATCAGTGTGTAGTACGTTCTTACACAGTCATAAAAGTTCTAATACGGTTCTCATTGCGTTCTACTCGTTCTTAGTACGTTTGCAAAATTCTCACACAGTTCTTACTACGTTTGCAATTCGGTATGTAAGGACGGGTATAAATACACAAGTAAAAATGATAATTTTATCATTCGGGATACAGAAGTGATAAGAGAAACATGAAGCAAGTTACATGAAGCTCTCAGCATGATGAATAAGGGTTTCCTACAGTTTGTGATGGAAGCAGAGAAACAATGTGAAGTGTTGTTTGCCTCGGCCACTATGGCTTCTACAGGGCTAGTGGATCTGGTATTTGATTTCCTGTGAACAACCTTCCTCCGACCATACTTCTTCTCATCTTCCTACGCAGAGCTTAAAAGGCCAGTTTCCAAATTGTCATTTTATGCCTTGCTGCAGAGACTTTACTTTTCTGTGCTGCTATAGTGCCCCTACAGACTAGAGAGCAAGCACAGAAAACTCAAGGCTATGCAGCAAGGCATAAAACTGACAGTTTGGAAACTGGCCTTTTAGGCTCTGCGTAGGAAGATGACTTCTTCTTTGGAGGCGTGATGTTTTCGTCTTGAAATTGAGAACGCTAACGAGAACGGGCAAGGACGTGCTGGGTTTTTATTGAAAACGGGCCAGAACTGGATGATTTTACAATTGGGACGCACTGAGAACGGAATCAGGACGTAGTGAAAACGAAAACAACTGTCTTAAAACGAGTTGGTCGCAGCTTGGACGGAATTGTGCGTATCAAGAACGAGATTGGTCTAGTTTAGAACGGATATGAACTGTCTAAGAACGGAATTGAACTGGTTGAAGACGTCAATACTATCCGATCTAAACGTGTTAGAAACTGCCTGAGTACGGGATAAAGACTAGGTGAACGTGCTGAGAACTGTGTATGAACGAACAGGCGTCACATTTTGATAACATATAAACAATCGTTACTCGTTCCCATCCCGTCCGAGGCCGTTTTGCTTTTAATTTTGGACGGAGTAGGACGTAGTGAGAGCGACCTTGGTGTAACTCAGGCATAAAGTAGTAAATGAAAACTGCGAGTTTCATCAACGATTTTACGTGCACTTTGACTGCAAACTGCCCCACTGCCTGTCTATACTGCACTATATCAACCGGCATCTATATGCATTCTACAATCAAATAGGGCAGTGGGGATCACTTTGAATATACATGCAAAACCAAAATGACAAACGACAGAAAATAGCGCAACATACTTGAGATCTTGAAGCATATCAATATAATATAGACACAGATCAGTTGTGGTGAGAGTCACAAACATATTTTTGTTTAAAAAACAAATAAGGTAAAACGTTATAATGCAGATGGTATACATAATCTGCATATATGAAAACGAAACATTCATGGAAAGAGCAAAACATTTGGAAAGAAAAAAAAAGAAACACCATTGGTGATATATCAGTTGTGAAATAATTATCAATACATGTGCAAGATGTAAAAGTTAACCCTTCAAAATTGCAAACTCCTGAACCCTAGGAAAGATAATCCCAAAAGGGGAACAAAAACAATAAAGAAAACAAATCAACTCAAAGATTTCATTCATGTCTATTTTCAGTAAACTGCAGAAGAACGTTTTCTCATGAGGAGAAATCAAGTAACGTAATTAGGTCAACCCGGAGAAGAACAATCAATTTACAAGATGCTAGGACTCCACAGTCCCAACCGTACATAGCGATAGTTATAATGGGGAAAAAACACCCATAGAGAAACAAAAAAGATCACACAAAAACCAACAACAAAAATAAAAAAATTGAAACAAAGAAAAATACAAACAAAACACGAAACAATTACCACTTTATAAAAAAGAAAACCCCTTATAAACAACATAATGAATAACGACTGGACAAATTAACCACAATAACCTAAATAAACAGACAACGACCCAAAAGGGTCAAAGAGCACAAACGTGTACAATATATATGGTAAATATTGTGTCTAGGAGAAGAACCATAGCAACTTGAAATGTACCCCATAAAATCTCATGTTGATACTAGTGTTTGCTGCTTTTATATCATACCATACCATGGCGTACACGCGTGATAAGATCATATGGTTTTTATAGGAATAACTGCACGTTAGTTTATTTATAGGTATTATTTTCAATAATTGGCAACACGTATCATTATAACACTATGTAGAGCTGATTTTATGTTTTGGAAACACAAGGATACGTAGCTCAAAAATGCAAAACCGATTCGCAACATTGAATGTTGCAAACCGCACAATGTTACAAAAGCATGCTTCTCACGTGCGATATGCTACACGCCAAGTTTGTTTAGTTAATGACGTGTTGTACATGATTAATTAGTCACGAAAGAACTTCCTACTAACAAACATCACAATGTCAGTTTTATGAATTCAAACTCAATTGATCTAAAACGTTCCATGATTAAAGATCAAAGCATTTAATCAAATCAACGTGTTTAGAGATATCTAAGGCTAACAGACACGTACCATGGTGTACATTGCAACACACGAATACATGTGTCTCACGAGTGTTGTCGTGTTAGCATGCATGCTATACAACAGTGCAAACGTGTTGATCGTGACAGTAGCGGGTATCATTCAATTTATTTTCTGATAACATCTTTGAAAATGTATATATCAATAATGAAATTATGAGTACATTATAAGGGATTATTACTTTTTTTCATACGATGTATCTATGCTCTTCATTTATCAAAACAGCATTTAATGAAAGTTCTGTCTTGTTCCATGGCTAGACAAATAGCAATCTAGTTGGGGTCTTTTGGTTTGTTTTGGCTAAGGTTGAAACTCATTATAAGACTCGTGGCTTCCAAAACTTCCTGAAAATGGGTATTGTTCGCAACTTTTTTAACATTGCCGTCCAAGAGTTTAATCAGTATAACACCTCGAGTGACCCAAGTTCCCTCCACTTTCTTCTCCTTAACCAGTTCACGAGCTTTCCTAGCTATATTAGCTCTAGGTCCAGTTAGGTCTTCATTGATGAAGATTTTTGGGGTTCCAGGTTTATGAGAGAATTTAAGTCGAGATCTTGAAGCCAACATGGCGCGCTTAGAAGCGTTGCTTACAAATCTCACGAGGATGGGCCGGGGAGGATCCTGGGGCGTAGTTGGGCGTCGGGGGACACGGTGACTGACGTCAATATCAGTTACTTCCAGATCTACGTTGATAGATTTCGCAACATCTAGTATCAAATTGTCGGTATTTTCCGATACTTGTTCAGGTAGGCCTGAGATGCGGATGTTGTTCCTGCGTGAATATTGTTCACTGCAGTCGAGTTTTTGGGAGAGAGTTTCGATGACTCTATCTTGTTCATCAATAGTTGTATTCAGCAGAGAGACCTTATCTTCTAAAGCTTTGTTTTTAGCAACTAACTTGTCCATTTCCTGTCGGAATATGGGACGAACGACCTCGCTTACAGCATTAGATATAGCCATTAGAACGTCTTTGTTTTGGAAAGCTTTCGAAATTTCGCTCTCTAAACATTCACTTCCTTGCTCACTCTCTTCAGTTGAACCAGCACCTAACATGCCGCCTTCTTCACTCGTGTTGACAAAACTATCAGACACGTTCAGCTCAGAGTTATTTTGACACTTACGTTTTAATTCAAAATCTAAATCAGAGTCAGGTGACGTAAACACATGCTCACGATTTCGTTTACTAGTAGAAGCTGGCGTACTTGTGCTAGGGTTATCCATAAGTTTGAGTTCATTCAAAGTTAATGCTAAGAGTTCGAGTTCGAGTTCGAGGTCAATATGCAGACGATGCAGAATTATTTCTTGATGGCACTGAAGACAGTCTATATGCAGCTATTGACACACTTAATACATTTTATAAAATGTCAGGTCTGAAAATAAATATAGACAAGACGAAGGCAATTTGGATTGGCTCAATGGCAGGTAATAAACAAGGTATATGTACTGACCTTAAAATTGAATGGCATAATGGGGAGTTTGAAGTACTGGGAATAAAATTCACTCCAAATTTTGCTGATTTATGGGTAATTAATACAAAGAAAAAGCTTGAAGAAATAAACAGACTACTATCAACATGGAGAAAAAGAAACCTAACACTGATAGGTAAAATCCCAGTCATAAAAACATTAGCCCTTTCCAAATTGGTACACATTTTCAGCTCACTCCCCAATCCCCAAAACGACTTTATTTATTCTCTTGAACAAATCTTTTTCAAATTTATATGGAATGATAAACAAGATAAGATAAAAAGAACTACTTTAAAAAGACTAAAGTCAGAGGGGGGATTGGGTATGGTTGATTTAAAAACATTTATGGAAGCTTTACCTTGAGACTATATTGTAAAAAATCAACAGATTGCAACCCTAGTAGTATACCTTATGATGATATCTTAAAATATGGAGCAAACATAGGTAAAATCTTACATACTAAAAACCCCTTTTGGAAAGATGTTATTGATGCGTGGACAAAATACTGCAAAACACTTAATGCTGAAAGGGATAATATTGATGACTTGCTTGCGGAGCCTCTATGGCTTAACCATAATTTCAAAGACCCCTATCACGTTATCAGAAATTGGGCGAATAATGGTATATTGACTATAAAAGACTTGTGTGATGAACAAGGTTTCATATCCTTTGATAAATTACAATCAAAATACAAGATTAGAGGTACAATATTGGATTATAATTATTTACTTCACATTTTACCAACTGAGTGGAAATATTTTATCAAATGCAAAAACAACATTCCTATTTATAATTTTTTTACCAGTATTTATCAAAGAAATGTCTTGAAATCCACTAAAGGTTCTAGATTCTTTTACGATAAACTAATTTCAAAAAACGAAAAGCTTGATATCTGTAACAGGTGGGAAATGATTTTTAAGGACTCGAAATTTGACTGGGATAACATTTTCAATGTATACCGACGTGGAATGAAAGATGTCAAACTTATTGATTTCCAATATAGATTCCTTCTAGTCAACAAATTAGTTTGGTGTTGTAGTATATCAATAGTTTTAATCCATGAAAGGCTTGAGTTTTGCTAACTCGGTGTGAGAGCTCTCAAAACACATCCGACCTCCATCATGACGTCACAGATAATTAGCAATTGATGTAGGTTCATCATAAATTACATTTTCATGAAAGATAGATGGAAAAGATAATGAATTTTCTTTTTTTCTTAAGATAATGTTTAATTAATTGCAACCATTTCTTGTTCTGACTTTGCTCATTAATCACATTATCTAATTTCATATAGTACTGTTCTTTTGCCCTTTTAATTTCTGATATAACCTTATTTCTTGTACTTCTAAACACTTCCCAATCACTGGGTAATTTTCTTTTCTTAGCAAGTTTATGTTTACGATTTCGTTTTCTCATAAGTCTACGAATTTTAGAATTCATCCATGGCTTATCTTCGTTTCTGACAGTAATTATCTTATTAGGGTTTCCGTAAATTCCTTAATTATAGTGTCAATATCGTCAACATTTAGAGTAGTATCCCAATTAACTTCACTGAGGTACGAAATTAAACCTTCGATATCTATTTGGGAATAATTATATATTTTCCTTTTAAATGTAACATCACAAGGCTTATGATATTTCAAACTACGATAGACTTGACAATGGTCACTACACACGGGGTCAAGAACACCCGAAGAGCTCACACTTGCATAATTAGAAACAAATATCAAATCTATCAAAGTCTGTGAGTATTTTGTTATCCTTGTTGGTTCACTTCTAATTTGTCTAAGGCCATATCTTGTTTGAAGATCACCTTAGCGCTGTTTGTGAACACTAAAGTAATCAATGTTAAAATCTCCTACAATTATCATATCTAAATCTAGATCAGATGCATTTCCTATTGACATATCGATAAGATCCCAATAGTGGTTGCTTTTATCAGCACGATAAAACGTACCGATTAAGGAGTGTTTGTTTTTGCAACTAATTTTAACCCATAGAGATTCTAAGCCAATAACCGAGAGATCTTCCATACGTTTTACATAAATGTTTTCTTTTACATAAACTGCTACCCCTCCACCTCGAGTTAATCTATCCTGTCTAAAAGGTAAATGAAATCCCGGTATCTTAATATCATCAACTTAGATATCAGAATGCAACCATGTTTCTGTTATACAAATACATGTAACTTCATAATCCTTGAATTCATGACTAATGATATCGATCTTATCCTTTAAGCTACGCACATTAAAATGGATAATCTTAAAATCAAGTTTATTGTTTGGAATAATGGGTCCAGGGTTAGGATGCACGTCACCACAGCAAATCAACAAAATAAGAAATACTTGTATACCCCTGACACCCATAGAAGTGAAGAATAATACAAGGAAATATGTATTGAGGTCAATTTTGGCCTTTATAGAATTATGAACTTTACCGTGAAACACCCCAATTCTCTGTCGATATAGGACTACATCAACTCCCATCAAACAATTTTTCAAATATAACTAAAACAGAAAATTGGGGCATCATTATCAGCTGAATGAATGAATATACACATGACGTTACGAGTCTATGAATGTCCAGAAAAACTAGCCTTTTCGAAACATAATCCAATTCATTTGTGATTCTGTATGTCACACACGATATGAGATATGAGTCTTTGCTTTTCACTAATTCCACAAAACTGTTGGGAAATGAGAACAATACAAATAAAAGAAAAAAGAAATAAATCAAATCGTAGCCCCGCATAAGTTTTGAAGGAAACCGCACCTTATTTAACCTCGCTGTTAGCTAAGTTATTTAATATTTCACAACAAGAAAAGACATTTCCCTCACTCTGGAAAATAGCGTCCGTCATTCCACTCCATAAGAAAGGTGATGTGCACGACTGTTCAAACTACAGACCTGTCGCACTAACGAGTTGTGTTGCTAAGGTTTTCGAAAAATGCGTTTTTAAGTATGTTTTTAATTTCTTCAGGGATAACAGTATCTTAACTAATTTACAATCTGGCTTCATGCCTGGCGACTCCATGGTCGGAATACGGGGAGACCTTCTAGAATGGTTTCAGAGTTACCTGGATGGTAGAAAGCAGAAAGTATCAATAAATTGTTATAGTTCAAGTTTTAGCAACGTAGAAGCGGGCGTACCCCAGGGCTCAGTGTTGGGTCCCCTTTTGTTCATTATTTATGTTAATGACATTGTTGAAGGCATAAACAGTAACATTCGCCTTTTTGCCGATGATACATCCATATATGTTATTATAGACGATCATTTTACGGCTGCTGCAACTATAAATAGTGATTTAGAAAAAAATTGCAAACTGGGCTAGAAAATGGCAAGTTAGTTTCAATCCTAGTAAGACCGAGAGTATGATATTTAGTAGAAAAACGCAAAACTACGTCAAACCGATCTTATCAATGAACGGCGCGCCTGTAAAAGAAGTTGAAGACGCCCTTCACTACCTGTTTGTTTGTCGCAACTACCATAACCTAAGATCAAATATGTATTTCTATACACAAGGATATAATTTGAAAACAGTATTGTACGGAAATGAATCTTTAGATAATAGAACAAACAACAATATCCTCAGATCCTTACATCAATTCATTAGTAAAAGTAATCGCTTTTTATGAGCTCTTACTAATCTGTTCACTAGTAATATCTGTTACATATAAAATATCATCTTTACTGCAGCATATCATATCATCATATCATAGGCATCTCCAACAACATTATTCTTAAAATAAACTGATTCGACTATAAAGAAGTTTTATCAATTATATTTTTCTAATTGTATTGTATATAATGTCCAGCTTTCTCTGTTGTATTTAGGAGCGGTGTTCAAATAAGCCTTGTGGCTTGTTCACCAATCCATATTTCATTTTATGAAATAAAAATATGTTTAAACCATAAGTGGTCTTCTGATAACAAAAAAAAGGCTTCGACTAACTTGAAAGTCTTTCAAATATATCATGAAAAGCAAAACAATCAAAGTCCCATTTGTTATTTCATCAAGAAAAATATCAGTAAAATCACAAAAACTGTCACTTACAACATATAGACAATATGAGGTGGCCAAGTAAAAGGTATTGGCTGAGTACTGTCATTCAAAAGAAATAGTTCATACAACAAGGCTACCAGTTCTGCTTATAGCGCATCACCATTATGTAACAGTTTCACAACACAAACACTCCTAGCGGTACACGTGCACCTCGAGGCTGCGGGGTCGGCGGCGACGATCTACTCTGTGATTGGATTGTGACAGCGGGGAACAACCAATCAGAATGAAGAACTGTTACTCAACTATGTTTGTAAACAAACGCACGTGTAAGAGTCAACATGTGTTTAAGACTAATCTTCCACATCACTGTCTCGACATCTGAGAATTCCACCATTCTCCTCTGCTCCTGGGACACTTTCAGGCGTAGTCTGAGTTTGAGAGACTCGATTAATTTGTCAAATTGATGTCTTTTTGTAATAAGGCTGACATGGTCATCTAGCTTCTTGGCGAAGATTATTCCATCTCGTACCCATGATCCGGAAAATTTTCTGGTTGCCACTAGTTTCCTAACGTCAGCGGCAATTCGTGCCCTTTCTTTTGTAAGATCGTCATTAATAAATATCTTTGATTGACCTCCTTGACCTCTCAGTTTGCTGAGATTCCTCATCAGCTCCCTCTTTCTGCGATCAGACATGAACTGCACTAGAGTCGGTCTCGGTCTACCTCCTGTGTAATTAGCAGGGTTGCCAGTCCTGTGCCTTCGTTCAATGTCCTGCAAGACTAGTTTCACCCCGATTTTACCTGCTAACTTCATCATAATTTCGTCAGTATTTCCCTGCTTCTTCATTTATGCCATAAACACGAACATTATTCCGGCGACTGTATTGATATATGTCATCCAATTGAGAATCTTTAGCATTCAGTTTATCTTCTAATTCCGTGACTTTCTTTTGCAAAGAATCAGTCTTTTCTTTATTTGCCTTAAGGAAATCATTCACAGACTTCAGCTTACTGTCAAGTGTCAGGTTAATTTGGGGCATAATAACTCCAGCTAGAGCCACTCCTACTTTCTCTAAAACTGCAGGAGAATTGAAGGCCTCAATAATTTGAGGCACAATGTCTAAGTTTTCCATGCCTGATTCTTCTACAGTGAAAACGGAACTGTCAGATAATGATCTTGTTCTCTTAGGCAGTGAGAATGAAATATCCACTTGGGGTGAAATAGGTGAACTACGCCGGCGTTTGGAATTACTGGGAGTGTCAGTCAT
This sequence comes from Steromphala cineraria, assembly GCA_916613615.1. Taxonomy (NCBI): domain Eukaryota; kingdom Metazoa; phylum Mollusca; class Gastropoda; order Trochida; family Trochidae; genus Steromphala; species Steromphala cineraria. The sequence goes on from OU744737.1 coordinate 39,112,460, forward strand.
TTGAGTATAAGTTCAAAGTTATTTTGTAACTTGCATAACAGGTTTATCAGGAGTATAAAATGTCTTGAAACAATTCTTCTTTGTAAATTGATGGAGGTTTACTTACATGTACTAGATATATCCATTCACACACATCCTCATATTGAATATGGAGTCCTTTGAAACATGAAATGACACTTTCACAAATCCGCAGAAATACATCTGAATGTATACCATCCAACATATATTTTCTCACAATTATGGTGATTGTTAGTTTAATTTTAATCCCACATTATTATTTTTAGTCGAAATTGCCTTTGTAGGGTGATTTTAATCACATTGTTTTCACACCGGTGAGAGCTCCTGAAAAACACGTCTACTCTCGACCCCAGACGATTTCTCTTTATCGTGAATATTATCATATTTTGGAAACTACGTATGAGTCAAAATCCTGAATAGTCAAAATTTTCCGTCCAATGATCAATTTTCACTTTTAATTTGGTTTTAGTATAATTTTTTAGATCTAATATGTGGAACAAGATCAATTGAGTAGAGCACATATCCTTTTTTATTTGTTCATAAAAAATATTGACTTTTAGAGATGACTTTTGATGTGATTTTATCAAATTTTGCCTGTCCCAAAGCAAGAAAGACAACTTTTACATATAGTTTCTGACAAATTGCTTTGAAATTAAAAAATTCTGTTTGTGTGAAGTTATTCAGTAACAAAAGGGGTTTGGTATATACAGTTGAAAACTGAAAAATAACTTTTCCTTTTTTGTGTTTATAGTTCAGAACACCTGTCACAGTAGTATGTGTCAATACTGCTACCATGACCAATGTTTGGAAAACAATAAACACTCATTTGACTGTTGCAAAGGTCACTTCCTTTTCTGGACCTACAACTTCATGTCTTAAAAATGGCATGACATTGAATTTCAGTTCCTGCCAAGTTTCATCAAAATCAAACATCAGGTGTACACAACTATCGATCTATGAATTATTTGCGTCAACACTGTCACCAACATTTCAGGGGTCAATGAATTTATGTGAAATTCAATCTTAGAATAGTTTAAAGTGTGTTAAGAACATGCTTATCATGATATGTGTTTTTCTGTGTTGAGGGATCATTTATCATTTTATTGATTATTTACATCTAAGGATGTCAAAACTGCTACTGTCAATACTGCTTCCGGATGAAAAGTGGCAGTTTTGACATTTGGTTTAAACAATATTTATTTATGTACTCATGTACAGCGGGATCGACAAACAGGGTTTCCCCTATATAAATGTCTCTCCCCAAAACATACATTATTACAGGATGTTTACATCATAAAGACACATAAATATATACCTAGTAGAAAAAAATGTCTCATATATCTATAATATACATATATATACATTAGGCGAAGCGTCTGCTTAACAATATAAAGTTGTGAACAGATGTTATTATTCTTGTATTTATATTATTTGACAGGGATTTGTTACCAAATAAAACAGTATTCTAGTTGTGACCATTAACATAATAGTAACTTTCATGACGAATATTCATGTAATTTGGACAGGTGAAAAAGTAGTGATGTGCATCTTCGTAGACGAAACCACACGAGCAGCGCGAGTCGTTGTCAATAAATCTATCGAATTTGTGTCCATTTAAGTTACTACATCCCAATCGAATACGGCAATGTAAACTTTGCTCATTTCTCAGTCCGTAATTTTGAAAAGTTTCGTGTACTATACATCTATTATTATATAAATTGGTTTTGAACATTTCGTACGATTCTGAATTCTTTAGAGTTTCATCAAGGTTAGAGTACGTCCGGGTAATTCCGCTCATGAGGGTAATTCCGCTCGGTAACATAAAATCTGTCATTACAAATAAAATTTGTTTTGTTTTTGTGTATACTTTGCATATTTCACAACTTCATTTCAATATTTTGTTATTCATGACATGCAACAACATTTTCTTAATTGTAATAATTTGAATAATTCAAGAAAACTAAAGTTTTGTTTTCCCGCGGTTTCCTTTTCGCCATTTCTATCAGATTGATGGCCGTTGGATGTTGGCAGTCAGTCAAACCCAGTCGGCACTCATTGATAAATCAACATAAACTTGAGTGGTGCTAAATGTTTAAATGAGCAATAAAATACTCCAAGATATCCTTTGCGATGTGGCTTTCATACAGTTATTTTTGGATATAATGAAAAATCTATGAATTTGATGTGAGCGGAATTAGCCTCCATTATTTTTGACGATAATTGGAAGTAGTTTAATCCCGCTCACAATAAGATATGACGTCATTCTTCCCTTGCTAATAATTTTCTTGAATAAATAGACGTTCAAGAAGTTATCATTTACAATTGCAGGTGAATTTAGAATTATTTGATAAAAATCACAATAGTATTTCTAATCATATTTTCGTAACATCTCAATTTGATATAGGCTAACCGTAACCATACATGTATATCATAAGAGGAAGATAGATCAAATAGACAATAGATATAATTAAACAACAAATTCAACCTGCATCAGACTCTTTGCTCTCTGTTGTACAACTTAGACATAAAATGACAGGTCATGCTTAGCTTCGGCTTTTGCTTGAAGTTTAATTATAGCCTTACGCCTACAGTGTTTTGTAATAGAAACTTTAAGTTGACCTTTAAACTCAAATCATGCATATGAAATTTTCCAAAAATATTCATGTGAATTGAATAATTAGGCCTATTTGTTTTCAGAATTGTTACAAGTTTATGCGAATGATCACAAGTTAAACACCATTTATCATCATAACATCGAGTTTGGAATGATTTGGAAATTTGGTGTATTATTTATATATATATATTTAAGTTCTTAAGAACTTAAGAGTACATTCTTGAAGTTGGTTTTGGAAATGTGTCAAGCATTTTGAATACCAAGTGTTTAAAACATGTTGGTAAATGGTCGTACCTAAAAGAATAATTTATTAATAACAAAATATAAACATTGATACTGAAACTACTGTAAAAATATGAATTGATACCAGTTATGGTGTAAAAACGTATTATTTTGGTACTGAGCGGAATTATCCACTGGGGTGAGCGGAATTGGCCCCAGCTGATCGGAATTAGCCTACTCGTGAACTACGACGTTATTGCCTGATTGTCTTAATTAATGAGGGTATTTTTTAATAAAAATGTTCAATCTATGAAGCTGAAATGCTTATTTTCCTGGCTGAATTAAAATATTTGGTCCATATCTTATTGTGATGTGTCTATTTGAGATCGCGTCCAAAAGTGAGCGGAAATACCCGGACGTACTCTATTCCATTCGACAATAGGCTCCTCTCAATATTTATGCAGGTCACCGGAGGTCTGTTCAGGTTGGTTGCTCAAAATTGAGCGCTCATTGAGCGCTACTTGAGCGCTCAATATTGAGCAACTTTATCCTGAACGGCACAATAGTGAGCGGAATGTTAAGGGAGATAATTTTTCAATTCCAGGAAGAGTTATCCCTTCGCTGTCGGGATTAAACATGTGCACGATTAAATTCTTGATGACAATAGTTCTTTGTCATCGATTTTTTTTAAGAAGCATATATTATTAGGTGAATAAGGATGCACCAGCTAAAAGTATCACATTATTTTTAAGAAGTTTGTGTTAGGTTATATTTGAAATCGGCTGGCTGTTGTCCTCACTTTGTGAGACACGGGCAGCCATAATGTTTTCGCTCACTTTCCTCGGTGCGGTACAATTTACAACACGTGAAAGAGATTACGGTAATACAATTGTATTACACGCACGACACGCACGACACGCACGGCACGCACACTTTATCCGTGGGCATACTCGGTAAAGCCGAGCCACTTTGAGTTGGACGCGTAAACGTCTATTTTCTTTCATTCAAAAGCTCATAAAAATATAATTTTAATATTTCATTTAATGAGGTATAAAATATATATATTTTTAACTTATTGATATTGAATGTTGAGAACATTAACATGAACCGTCACATATATGGCCTTATTGATTTTATCACCATTAATTAAAAAACTTCAATAAGACAACATAAGGTCAAATAAAGTGATTATTTTTGGCCAGGTTTCAAACAATTTACATGTAACTAATTCGGTATTGACAATGTTAATGGCAGACAGAAGCATTTAAATCTTAACAGGGTTCTTTACGTATATTATGCAGAAAACCTATCTCAGTTAGAGATATGATCAAAAATATTCAAATCCAATTAAAAAGAAAGCAAGAAATATAATACTGCTTACAACATGACTTTTTAAAGGATTCTTTCTCTTGTTAAGCCACATATTTTTAAGCATTTTTTATCTATTCATAGATAGGCCTAGAGTAAGTGTATATCCTAATAGTATACTTTCTACATACATGCAAAAGCAGAATTACATCGTTTGGAAAATTAAATATTATGCTTGAAACATCGACGTTATTAAAGTTATATGTTTTTATATGATAAACAAATATTTACGAAATACATTAATGAGGATTATCGGGGCCACTAATGCCACGCCCTTAAAACCCGATTTCATTTGCAAGCAAAAGGCCTAGAAAGCTTGAAGCTTGTGTTATCGAGGATTATAATTTACAAATTGGTGATCCTAGGGCTTGGTGAACCTTTTGATCCTATACCATACATTATCAATTGAATACTTGAGCTGTTTCCCTTTCTGTACTGATTACAGGTATCTGAATTTACATCGCATATATACTTAATTCTAAGATGTGTCACCACATTTGCCATACCCATGCCAACAGCAAAATTGAAAATGAAGCCTGATAAGCTATAGAACAAATAGCTCTATTTTTATTTCTCGTTTCCGTTTAGTTTTAGATGTTTATAACCAACGCAAATTATTTATTTCTAAAAAGGTGATATATATAATGTGTTAATAAGAATTTTAATCCAGTAAATAGTGATTTTCTTTGGTTTGTGCTGTGATTAATTAATATACATGTTTTCCGCAGATTTCGCGATTAGTCTTTAGAAAACATAGCAATGCTTATAAATTTTTGTGAAAAGATGGGGTTTGACTGTGTGTACATTTAAGGAAAGCAAAGGTGGCAAGTGAAGGTTGCATGAACCCTTTAGTCGACTATTGTTGCTTATATTGCAAATGCTACGTAATTAAATTGTTTGTTTTTTGTTTTCTTATATAGTTTTATAGTGTTAGTTTGTCCTGGTAAATAGAGCGAAAATGCTTTCATTTCAGCTATGGTTTTTGGAAGATGATTTAAGGACATTTCTCCAACTATTTTTATAAATTCTTGATTATAAGATAACTAGTTCATTATTCAAAACATTATTTGTATACTTAATATACTTGAAATATTGTGTTACCGGCAATGGAATTTTGTAATACAGTTTCACATAAGGTTTTGTAAGTTTGAGTTGGATGCAAGCTTTGACTGCTTACATGCTGCTGTTTTTGGTGAATGTTCGTAATTAAATTTGTGTCGATACTATATTATTCATAACTTTTATTGGTCCTATTTTGGGGGAATATTGAATAAATTTTAGTTTTGATGATACTTCATTATTCTTATTTTTTGGTTCAAGGATTAGGTACTTATCATAAACAATACTAAACTGACAGGCAAAAGAAACCTAACACTTTAGTTGCTTTCATCATATACATAATCTTCAATTACAAATATTTTAAGTTTTAGACGTCGTACGCTAAAACAGAACAGTGCAGGCCTTTAGTTATCAATCAAAGAATACTTCTACACGTGTTTGATGTTTTGGGGGGAAAATTGAAATTTTTAATTTTTTGTTTTTGGAAAATTAATTTTAATAAACAACAAATGTCCATCGATATATAAGCTATATTTTACCAATTAATTACAAAACAAACCTTGTTTTCCACTCATTTACACCCTTTTTAACATGGTAGGGGTCATGGGCATGTTCTCTATTCGCCTACATCCCGTTTCGCCTACAGTCTTAAAACAACATGTTATGATCCGTTGACCACTAGTTAAGCTAACCTCTCCCCTTTGTATTGAACATGGACTCGCCCAGTAGATAGAGAAAAGACTGTTTTTGCCGAGTATAATTTATTTTAATTTCAGATAGAAAAAAAGACTGTTTTTGCCGAGTATATTTTATTTTAATTTTATTCTCACGTTTCATTGTCTGTACTGCCGTACATTTTTTAGATCTCTCACATTTCAAATCATTTATACATAACTAATTACTCTGAGAAGTTGGTATACAATGACCAATTTATTCCAATTTCACTTTATAAAACACATGTTTTTACTTAAATTACTTGAATGCACTAATCTGTAAACTCCTAACTAACAGAGATCACTAGGCTTGGGTAGGCTTAACACAGAAGAAGAAAAAGAAAATTATTTTATTAACGTGTCACACATTTTCTTTACATGAAAATTCACATTTCTATACATTCTCATTTGTTTATATATAAGAAAATATCCGGCCTATAAGGCCTATGAGACACGAGTATACAAGTTAAAATTCACATGTTTAAAATATATATGGGTAAAAAACATGGGTAAGAAATATACATATGTACCATAATTGTTTAGTTATGTTCGGTGTTTTACACGTAATTCATACATTTTATTAATGCATGCGGCCAAAGCATTAATATTAATAGTTTCTTGCATTATCAAAATGAAAAGGTCATGAGCAGGGGATAATAGCGACAGTGAATTATTATGGAGCTTATATAATAATTCTGAGCGAATATCAGAATAAAGACTGCATTTCACTACAAAGTGAAATTCATCTTCAATCTCACCAAGGTCACAGCATTTACAAATTCTGTTCTCGAGTGGGATAGGGGGACGGCTAAATCTTCCTAGTTCCTAACACAAGTTTTTACTTGAAATTACCGGTAAATGCACACTAATCTGTCAAACCCTCCAACCAACAGAGATCAATAGGCTTTGGTGGGACAGGCTCATTATAGGAGTAGGGGTGTGTTTTCTTAGCCTAACGAGCAACCTTGTTTTTTGTATGCGAATCGGGATGTAGGCGAATCTGGATGTAGGTGAATAGAGAACAAACCGGGTCATGTTGGTGTAAATTTCATTTTTTACCCCGGTCTTCTTTAAACAATGATATCTTAACAAAAAATGAAACAATCAACGATCAATTCATATGAAATATTGTAGATATGATTAATGTTGATGATTCCATAATCAAATGCGTCATATATATATATCAAATCGTTGTTAAATCGAAACTAAATGAGGTGTTAGGTTTCTTTTGCCTGTCACTTATGTTATGTTACATTGTCTTTATATTGTTTTGTGCGAAATACTGTTTATTTTGTTTTAGAAAGCACAAGGTGTTGATAAATAGGAATATCTTTTTGTAAAAAAGGTTCGCTTGCGTGTGACTATCACAAGCATTTAATCATTATCTGAAACTGAAACATATTTAACAATGTTTTCTGTATGAAAATATATTAAATCCTTTGGAAACTCTAAAGTCGCAAAGCGTAGAATGCACTTTTGAAAATAGGTACATTGGTAGATTAAGTGTATCATCAAAAAGACCAAAGACTCTGTTAAATTTGGAATGTTAATTCTTTGCCAACGGGAAAATGAATTATATTTTCACTTTAAATCCTACATGTAGTTTGGTGTGGTTTATTGAAGTTCAGCTTATTATTACTTACTTGAGTATAGTTATATGTTGAATGACTTAAATTAACGTCAATGTGTTAAAATGAAACCTTACAACATGTAGTTTAAAAGATTAAATAACATAAGCTGACGTTCTAAAGTCTAGTTTACTGTACCTAAGATTCTTTAATGTAAATTAAAGCAACGTAGTTCAATGTAATACACGGTAGTATAATAGATAATATATAGAGGATATTATATAATTGTCCAAGACACACTATGTTTACGACACGATTGGCTAAATATTAGTATTTCCCGAGCGAGAGCGAGGGACATACTGATATTTAGGCACGAGTGTTCTCGGTATAATAAAGCCAACGGATATTTTCGATATCCGTTGGGCGTGGCTACTTGTCATATACGGATACCGATGCAAATGTCAAAGGTCAAGGTCGGAACTTCTTAAAAAAATTCCGATGACGTCACAAGCGTTAACATCTTTAACGCCTTTAGTAACGGAGAGAGACATTACAATATGAATGATATATTGTATAGACATTGATCTAAGAAATATCAACAACACTGTATTGATATTTAGCCATTTGCATGACTTAGTAGTGCCAAAACACGGGTTGAATGAAACCGACCGAACAATTTTACTCACAGGTACCAAAGGCAGTTCCAAGTCTCATGTTCAAACACTTCAGTTATCCATTTTCGATGTTCTTTCCTTTAATGTTGTTAAGTTTGGATTGGGAAAACCACAAACTATCATCTAGTTTAGCTCTCCGGCAGTCAATGTTCGCTTTTCAGCGCAAGCTGCCATTGTAACGTAGCCGAAAGGAAGCAACTCTTGCCCCTTGGTGAGATTGACTCGTCCTCTCGATGACGTCGGATTCACGAAAGAACGTCAGGTCGGTCCCACCAAAGACCAATAAAAATGTTTTTACTTTTTAAAATCACCGTATTTCATAGATTTTTTAAATTTCAAAAGTTCTGAGTCCTGACAAAGTAGCTAAAATAAAAGGCATTTATAAGGAGGAATTATATTTTGTTAATTCAACGTCATTGCTCTATTCATTTGCATATATCAATGCGCGAATCTCAAAACAACGTCAACTATTTAAAAGTATTATCAGGCATTTTTTCGGATTAAATCATAAAATGACATTGTATGATAAAGAAGTTATCATGCTCGTGTTATTTGGGATCGTAAATATCCTGCATTAGGAATTAACACTATATATTTAGCTCGCCAAGGTTTGCAAAATACATTATTATATGATGGACGAGTGATCTGTCTTCTGATTGGTCGAGGAAGGTGTTCACCGACAATGATCAAACCTTATGTTGTCCGCGGGAAACGTCACGCGAGGTCAACATAAAAATCCAATGACCTGGAGCTAAAAATAGATCGTCACTACGAGGAGCGCCGTAAACAGTTGCTTCCAAAAAAACTGAAAATAATTTACTAGTTTTCAAAATAACTGAAACTTTCATAAATCATATAATAAAACAGTTGTTGACTTCAGTTATCGGTGAATCCAATGGTTTATTGACCTCGGAAACTTATGTTCCGAGGTCAATAAACCATTGGATTCACCTCAACTGAAGTCAATAATTGTATAATGTTTATTCCTAATGCAGGATATTGACGATCCCAAAACACACTCGCATGATAACCTCTATATAACCGTAGATCCAAAATTAAATAAAATACTCAAAACCTTAAGTAGCTGCCTTCGGTCCGCATAGATTGTGACGTCAAAGGCAAAGCGTGACCTCAAAGCATTGTTTATTACGTGACGTCACAAAGCAAAAGTGATATTTTGCCCTAGGGCAACATATGAAAAATATGAACCTCGATATGACTGCGCTCGTAGGTAAATAGAGGATATTATATGAGTGTCCATGATATACGATGTTTACGACACGAGTGGTTAAATATTAGTATTTCCCGAGCGATAGCGAGGGATATACTGATATTTAGGCACCTATGTCGTAAACATAGTATGTCATCGGCACGAATATAATATTCTGTTTATTACCGAAGCCTCCAAATTAAAGAAAATACGCAAAACCTACTTCTAAGCATAGGCGGAATAGCCGCCGCCGGCCCGTATAGATTGTGACGTCATTGGTGACGTCAAAGCATTGTTAATAACGTGACGTCATAATGAAAAAGTGTTATTTTGCCCTAGGGCAACATATAGAGAATCTCACCCAAGTGTCTTCTGATATCAATATATCAACACAAGTTGATAAAAGTAACAAATATCCGAGGCTTGCCGAGGATATTTTATTTTTTTCAACGAGTGTTGATATATTTGATATCAGAAGACACGAGGGTGAGATTCTATTTATCATCCAAAATCATTTTTCATCACAATAGCATGACAAATGTACATCTTTAATAATAATAATAATAAGTGTTCTTGTAACGCGCACAAATCAAGTCACTTAGCAAACTCTCTAGGCGCTACAAACGTTCACGGGACACAACTGGATATACTAGGTGTAGTATGTAAATATTGCATTTAGATATCATAAGCTTGTTTGAATAGGAATGTTTTCAGTTGTGACTGAAATGAGGTGACACTCTCTGCCTCTTTGATGGTAAGGGGCAAGGAATTCCACAGGACAGGTGCAACGTAGGAAAAGCTTCTGTGACCAAATGACTTCAGTCTCACTTTTGGTATGCACAGTTGTTGTTGTGAACTAGATCTCAACGAACGGGCTGGAGTATACTGACTTAACAGTTTAATGAGGTAATCCGGAGCATTCCCATTGATGCATTTGTACGTCAGGGTTAGCACCTTGTAGTCTATCCTCTGCTTAATGGGAAGCCAGTGAAGACCAACTAGCAAAGGTGTCACATGGCTTTGCTTTCTGGCTCTACAAATCAGTCTAGCAGCCGAGTTCTGAACTCTCTGCAACTTACATATAAGATCTTGCCGCATATTGCTCAGGAGACTGCAGCAATAATCCAAACGTGAGAGGATCAAAGAGCGAACTAGGAGGTGAGCAGCCTCCCGAGTGAGGAGATCACGAATACTACAGACACTGCATAGCCCTAAAACTCCTATAGAAGTGATGTCATTGCGCATGCATTATGGCGTCATCATGTTAATGACGTCATAGCATTGTGATGTCGTTGTGTTTGTGACGGCATAGCATTGTGACGTCTTTACTGATGATGCAAAACGTTTGTGATGTCATGTATTTTCTGATTACAGGGCATTGTTGAAAATCTACTGTCAAAGCGATATCTCCTAGGAGATATCGCCTGATCTTCCACAAGCGATATCTCCTGTGGAACACAGTTTTGGATGATAAATGAAAAATATGAACCTCTGTATGACTGCCCTCGTAGGTAATAATAAAAAATAATACCTAAAGGGGGATTCACACATACGCTAACAAATGTAGTTGAACCTAGTTGATTGAACGTAGTCACACAAACTCCAACGTGATTAAAATTGTGTGCACTTTTTGCAACTACGTAAAACAACGTTTCAATCCAATATGGCTTACCACTTGTATTTACGATAAACTGCACATTAGAACGTTATACTAAGTAACAGAACGACGAACTACGGATGTTGTATCACGTACGGGCTACGTTCTTCTAGGTTTTACTACTTTGAGCTACAATTAAGAACGTTAAGTAGTACTAGTACGCTTCAGTGCGTTATTTGAAGTAGAATACATCAAACTACGGTTATTTTCGCTAAAACTGATAGATCTATAAATTGACATGTGTAAGGTTTTTTCTTTTCATTTTTTTACCCCTTGAGGTAGGTAAAAAGATTGTTTCATGTTTTCTTTCAAACTTCTACAACTCACCTAAACAGATAAGGGTTTCCAGGATTGCAGCATTTTATCATATGATCAGCGATAAAATACTGGATTTATTTTATGATTGAGGGTGAGATACTCTGTTCTATCAGTGAAATAAACCCTCTATCTCTGGCTCCCTGTCAACCTCCTTCTGACACACAAGTGCATTTATGACAATGACTTTCCCAAATACCTACAGGACCATGTGAATATCCATGCACCCAATACATCTCTCCGCTCCAGCAACTCTGTTCTTGTCTCCCAGTCACCCACTAAGACAGCAATGGGCGACAGAGCCTTTTCAGCCGCAGCCCCACAACTCTGGAATAGCCTCCCAGCCACTATTGGAGAAATCAACTCCAAAGACTCTTTCAAAAACGCCCTCAAAACTCACTTGTTCAACTCAAACAAACTCTCTCATAAACTCTAAAACTCTTCAGCGCCGTTGAGCAGGAATACTTCTGGAAACAGGCGCTATAGAAATTCATTATCATTATCATTATCTGGCTACAGTGGCGATAACCTTTATCGTCACTCTACTGAGTGGTGATAAACTTTATCACCATTCGCGTGACGTCAAGTTCAACATGAATTCTCATATGACGTCACACTGTTACCGCGGTGACGGGCTCTTCTAAGCAGCCGCTCAACAAGAAATTGACCATTTTTGACTTAATTATAAGGATTTCATCATACAATAAATATAATATCTGTCAGTTCTTGACAAATACCATGTTTATCTCATCTCGTTAAAATAAAAACTTTCTACCTTAATCGATTAGATAAACATGGTATTAGTCAAGAAGAGACAGATATCCTCTATTTATCAGTGAAATAAACTGTCTATCAGGAAACAGTTACGATATATTATATTTTCACTGTGACCAGTGACGATATAATATATCGTCACTGCTTAGATGCCGGAACTACTTTCAGCAATTTGAACAAATTTGGACAACTATGCAGCTTTAAAGTCATTTCAAATACATGTGCCAATAAAAATGATATAATAGATAGAATACATAACGTAGTTTTCCAAATAAAAGGTTTATTTCATCTCGTGACATGGGTTAAGCCACTCGTGAAATATCAACTTTTACCCATGACACTCAATGAAATAATCCTGGTATTTCAAAAAGTACATTAAGTTTCCTCTCTATTTCAGAAGTGATAACATTTTAACCCTTTGAATAATGCCCTGCCCACATCAATGACATGACATCACAGTTATTTTGCATCATCAAGTTTTCAACCACAATCATATTATGTCATTAACATAACTAAGTCCCACTGCTTTCAAATCACCCGCCTTGAAAGCCTATGGTGCTGTGTTTCAATATTTGCCATAGATAAACGATGTTGTATTATCAAAGTAAACAATAGTCTCAGAATTTTGTATCTTTTATAGACTTGTGTAAATCCATTTAATGTAAGAAGAGTCTGGGTGAGTTTTTCTCTACTGAATAATTATTTACCATAATGGAATGGAACCAAAAGGGGACGTTTTTCAGCTGCCGTTTGAACTCAATGGGTTGACATAAAATACTGAATGTATATCTAATCCATGCAATATACTAGTATATATTTCTATAGTATATATTTAAAAATGGGATTTATTTAATTCTTTATGTGTTTCTTTGTGTCTTCTTTGGTTTGATCTGTTATCACTGTGACAGTGCCTAGAGCTACGTTTTGTAATTTGAACGGTTCAGAATATGTTGATAGGTTGCGTTAGACAAGGCTGCATTCTTAGTCCTCTATCATTATTTTGTTATTAGTTAATCAGTTAAAGGTTTAATTATCTACCTCTGGAGAAGAGCGTATATTCATTGACCGTAGTTTTAAAAATTGCAATCGTCACCGTGTGCATATGATTTGTTTGATCGCAGATTTTGTCATTTGTTTTCAACAAAAGATCGATTTTATTGATAGTTATGTACACTGTTTGACTGTACATTTAAAGAAGGTATTAGTTTAAGCAATGATGACAAATGGAGGTTGAATGACACCTTTTACTTGAGCGATCAAAATTTGAATAATGATACATACTATTATCACATCACTTTTTTGTTGTATTATAGAATTTCATGGTCTTAGTCTGTCCAAGACCTATAAAGCAAATGATGCATTGCCTTCAATGTAAGATTTTAGGAGGGAGAATAAAGACCATTTTTCCAACTATCCTTATTATAGGGTATTTAATTTATCAAAATTGCATTACTTTGTATACTTGCTATACTTTTTTAGTTTGTGTTACCAGCAATGGTATCATGTTGTTAAACAGTTTCACATTAGGTTTCGTATATTTTATTTGAATGTTAGCTTTGATTGCCCAAATGCTGCTTGTTAAGATGAATGATGTGAAACGTATATTGTGAATATTGTTGATATTTGATTATTCATAAACTTTATTCGTTTAGATAGGCATAATAAACATACCTATATATGTTACAAAAAATAGATAAACCGACGGAAACCCGTGTTCAATTATAGGGTTCTGTTTTTAATGTAATAACGAACAGTTTCACAAAAGTTTCATTTGGTTGTGACTATCATAAGCAGCGTTCGAATTAATCGCCGGCCCGGAGGCCCGGGGCCGACTGTAATCACGTCGGGCCGGCAGTTTCAAATATCTACAGGCCCTTATGGCCTTCTGTAAATTATCTCTTTACTGACTGTATATTTACATTTTCAATTTTCATTTGTTTTCCATTTAAAACAAAACTTTGCTAATAATCGCAAATCAAAAGTAAATTTGACTTAGTTTCACTTTTGTTCGCCGCGCATGTTAATGTAAACACCAGTTGAATAAAGGGAATCTTCACTGTGTTTATAGGCTTCGCTATTAGTCATCGTACATCAGGGTACATGACAACAGACAAGCCTAGTTATGTTGTGAGCTTTGAAAATCAATCTCCCCTCTGTGCCATCGGCTTCGTATATATAACGGCAGAAAGTCTAGTGATGTTATGAGCTTTGCTTTCGTTTCGAAATGTGGCGGTTCTTGCAAGGTGTTGATCCACCGGCCATAAAAACTAAACAAACACATGAAGAAATAAAACACAAACAAACGGAATATGACAATTCATGCAGGACAAGACCGTTTCAGAGCAAGTGGGAACAAGAATTTAAGGATTGGCTCTTATTTGATGGAAAACACATGTTTTGCCGGCCGTGTCGAGCGGCGTATGCCATCAAACACTATTGGTGCTATTGTACTGTCTGTTTTAATACAATTAAAACAATGACGCCAATTACAAAGCCATGAGTGTCCTTGGTGACGTCTCAATGTTTCACGTATGCCCCATCAAAACACATTTTGTTAAAAACAAAAGAAGTAATTTTGGTCTTACATAACAAGTGGCATTGGATTTATCATGTAAAGACATTCTTCATTAGTTAACGTTTACATCAGACCAATATAAAGCATTGCAGTAATACGTGGTTGTTAATTTGAGATTAACACCTATATTGTACGATGATATATGTTTTCCTGAGCTGTGTACTTTCCCATTTCAGCTGATTATTCTATTGTAGACCTGATTAAGTAAAAGAGAATATATGTATTGGGGAAAAATGCAGCTTTATTTTTCATTTCTATCGCTTTAATATTTCCTTAGCTAATGAACAAATAAACCATTTAATTCTAACCTTCATAGCCTTTATTTTGCTGTTAATAATAACAAATGATTACCTTTTTAAATAGAACATAGTTACTATAGCGGGCCAGCTTCTGACTTCACAAGTCACACATTGGATATGGCGCAAAACCGTGTAGAGAACCCTAAGGGTCAATTCAGAAGATGGTGTTTCACGTTGAATAACTACACTGCAGAGGAAGAAGAGAAGGTGAAGCAATTCATTGCTCAAGACAATGTTAAGTATGGAGTATTCGAACGTGAAAAGAGTGAGAATGGAACACCATATCTGCAAGGTTTTGTACTAATGAGTGGTGGTCGCTTTGTGCTGAATATAAGTATGAAAGTAAGTCTAAAGTCTTCAAATGTCCACATGTATGTGTTTTTGCAAAATGGGAATCAGATAGAGCTAAGTTGCTAGATGACCGTTTGGATGTCAGAGACATGAGTGAATAAATAACAATAACATGATATAAAGTAATAAAACTTTATTATACCCCCGGCCAACGGTCCGGGGTATCTAGTAATACCAACGATTCCGTGTGCGTGTGTGTGTGTCTGTCCGTCCGAGGACATTTTTTGTCCGACCTATTACGGGAAAACTATTAATCCGATTAACTTCAAATTTTGCACATGTTTTCTACCCTACTAGGAGGGGTGCAGTGCGTAGTTACAACAAATTTCTTTCGTATTTGATTAATTTTACAAATTTACAAGTTTTGAACTGAGTCATTTTCCAATATCAGATTTGTCCGACCTATTACGGGACAACTTTTCATCCGATTGGTTTCAAATTTTGCACATGTCTTCTTCCCTACTAGGAGGGGTGCGGTGCGAAATTGCAACAAATTTCATTGATATTTCAATTTTTTACAAATTTCCATATTTTGAACATATAGTAATTTTCAAATATCAGATTTGTCCAACATATTACGGGAAAAACTTTTCATCCGATTCTTTTCACATTTTGCATGTGTCTTCTTCCCTACTAGAAGCGGTGCAGTGCCAAATCAAAACTAAAATTGATACGGATTTTTAGTGTGTTGTTTTTGTACAAAGTTCCATTTTTTATTAGTCATTTTTCTCAATTCCTCTTTGGGGGTCAAATGCTGTGCAAGAGATGACTACATTGAAAGTAAAAAAGAATTCAGTTAGTCAGGGTTGCACGGTCGGGGGTATTAGTGAGCCACGCTCACTTTTTTACTTGTTCATAAAAAGTTTGTATTCGTTGTTTTTGTTGGATAGTACAGGGGTGTAACTAGAAAAACATAAATCCACTGGGTGGCCGGCTTCATTTTAGTGGTATGTCTCGCCTTACGGCTCGATCCTGCTGAACTTAGGAGTCGTACTATACGGTCGCTAAGGCGAGCTTACTAATATGTAAACACGGAAGTTACAACAGGAAATACTTAAATGCGTTTCCTGGCGAGGGAAATGACATAGAACCTCGATACAGGAAGTACTTATGTCCATAAGTTACCTAAACATTTTGTTATTGTGTTTACACATTGCCTAGCTTCATATGAAAATGACAAAGTAACTCCAAGCACCTTCACACGTAATTCAAGGTTTTGAATTATATGATTATTTAGAGCATAACAAATGCTATATCAATAGTTTTAAGTCATTCATATGGATGTTGATATATAAATAGAACAATAAGTTAAGCGCCACTTATTTGAAATGAGTATATATGAGTGCATTGTTGGAAGTCTAACAACATATACCTTTTATGTCGTCACGTATAATTGAAGCGGCTGAAAAAGTCAAATATTTAATGAAAATGTAATTTTTGAAACTTATCCATAGAAGTAAAAAAAACATTTGGGTAGTTGAAAAAAACTGTTTGACTTAGCATATTCCCTCTAATTAACTTTCTAATTAGTACTAAGTTAGTAGTCTCTTCAGAAGGCCATGGTAAAAGTCCAGTCCAGCTAGTGTACTTACAATTCCAGAACTAAACATTGTAAAATTGTGTTTTCTTTGTTGTTTCTTGTTTGTGTGTTTCTAGAACTGGAGCCTGCAGTTTTACTAAGGGCCTGCAGATTTTATGAACTGCAGGCCCTGATGGCCAACTGGCAATTTTTTTAAATTCAAACACTGATCATAAGCAATTTATTTTCCTGAAATTGACAAATGTTTTCTGTATGAAACAATATAAAACCTTTAAGAAATCTAAAAACACCAAGTCTAGAGTACACTATTAGAAAAAGGTCCACTGGTGGATTTTTTTTGTTTTCAAATACACCATAGACTTTGATAAATATGGCAATTATATATTTATAAATATATATAAATGCTAAATTTGTTGCAAATGAATTTCATTTCCATTTGAATGAAAATTCTTTCATTGACAAATGTTGGTATTTCAAACAATTGATCATGAGTTGTCCCTATGATCCTTATTACGTCCAGCTACCTAGTTAGGTGTGGTTTATCGCATTTCAGGGTATTAGTTCTTTAAGGGGGCAGTAGCACGTTTTTAGGGGGATTATAAGGTGATGTCAGAAAACTGAAAATTAATGGTTCCAATGAAAAGACAATGTATTTAAACTAAATGGAGCAGTTATAATTCAAATATATAATGATAAGTTTAGAAATGATATTCCTTTTTCTTACACAAAATGAATTAAAGGTGTACACACAAAATGGCCGCCCATGGATTTTACGTGAATCTCCATACTTTGTTCTCTGACTTTAGTTGATTGGCTTGTGCAATGAAATTTTTGACAGTGTCAAATTAATACATTTAGCATTGACTTACAATTATCAGTGAAATATTTAAAATATAAATTATCAAAAAACGTGCTACTGCCTCTTTAAGTGTAGTTATATGTTGAATGACTTACTTTAACGCCAATGTGTTTAAATGAAACCTTGTAAAACGTAGTTTTTTAGTTTAATTAACGTTGGCGGACGTACTAACATCTAGTTTGCTGTACTTCAACGTTCTTTTGAAACGATGTAGTTCAGTGTAGTATTACGTAGAATACTAGAATGTAACTAACCGTAGTAGAACGGACTTCATACCTAACAAGTGTAGTTAACCCTAGTTATTCGAGGACAAGGTTTAATACGTTTAAGTACTTTCATAAATAGGTTTAACTATAGTGCTGTACGTTCACATTTACAATTCCCTACGCCCGACTTTAACCACGTTACTTGAAACGTTCTCCAAATAAAAGTACCGAGGGTACAGAAGCTCACCTTAAAATGAATGATGTGGTATTGGTTTAATTATACATGTAACCATCTTTTATATAATTGATTATGGCTGCCATCATGATTTTTTTATCTTTTAAAATACTAGTCTTCTTTTGGAAACGACTAGAGCTTGAACAAACATTAATACACGAATGATATAATCATGATAAGTTAACAAGCAGTAGGTTTTTGTATAACTTTTTTGTATATCTATGGCTGAATTGGTGACCATCTTGTACTTTTTAATCTTCAAAATGCTACTTTTATGTGGGCATCCGTATTAATTTCATTATGATATCTTGATTGGTTTAGGTGTATCCATTTAAATGTCATTCATTACTTACAGGATGGTGGGCACTTACATTTGTTTTGTAGTGAATCATTAATATGATTTCAAGATTATTTCACTGATGGTTATGCTGCATGGGATATTGAGAATCCCAAAAGTACAGATTTTTCAAGGAAAATGAATGACTGATTGAGAGGAAAGTCATAAACACATTAATGCATAAGACACGTTTATTTTGTTCACATAATATTTACATGTCAAGTGACCATGAGATGTCTTTCATTAAAGTATCAATTTATTTAACACTCATACAGTACTATAATGGTAAACATTTTTGCATTATCAAATCAACAGAGAGATATGACAAATCAAATTTCCTTATTTTTCATACTAAACCCTTTTCGATTTTCATCTGCATATTTATTCCACATCAACTTATCATGTAGATTGCTAAACACAAAGCTTATTGTAGACGAGTTTTGTGTAAGTTGTTATTCTTAGAAAGAACATATCACTGTCATGAGAATACAAGTCCATAACTTTTATTGCATACACATGGGCCATGGCCATATAGCATACTGCTCTACCATATCAATTGGGTCAGGTTGATTATGCAACAGACTAGCAGCTGACACTGTGATGCTAGCAGCCTGCCTTGGGATGTGTATTGGACAGCATAGTGGAGTATCTGAACTCTGGTTGACCCCTTTTGTGTGGTATTTAAAGGAATAAAAGGGAAATACCATTGTTTAAAATTTAACATGTTTAATGTGATTTGGTTTTTGCAGCTAGTTGCCATAAAGATTTTAAACAAATTAATCAATTATGTTTGTCTTTCATCTTAATTTTTTTTAGAAACACTTAAAAAAATATAGAACAACTTGCACGACAATCTTAAATATTCCATATTTAAGATAATATTATGATTAGTAAGTTCAAATTAGAGAATTTATATGGTGCCAGTGATCTATTGATGAAAGCTTAAAATTTAATAATAATGATGTGTCATCTGCAGCTGAAAAGTCAATATGGCTGCTATTGCGGCCATCTTGGATTCTCAAAACTGAAACGTCTACCTCTCTGTGCGGAATCACTATAGGTATAACATACTACAATATAAAAATGATATCTAGATTGGTTTAGGAGAAATAGTCTTTGTCATGAAATCTAATTGAAAATTCAATATGGCTGCCATGGCGGCCATATTGGATTCTCAAAACTGAAACGTCTACCTTTCTGTGCGGAATCACCATAGGTATAACATACTACAATTTCAGAATGATATCTGTATTCGTTTAGAAGGAGTAGTCTTTTTCATGAAATCTAATTGAAAATTCAATATGGCTGTCATGGCGGCCATCTTGGATTCTCAAAACTGAAACGTCTACCTTTCTGTGAGGAATCACCATGATAATAACATAATACAATTTCAGAATGATATCTGTATTCGTTTAGAAGGAGTAGTCTTTTTCATGAAATCTAATTGAAAATTCAATATGGCTGTCATGGCGGCCATCTTGGATTCTCAAAACTGAAACGTCTACCTTTCTGTGAGGAATCACCATGGGTATAACATATTACAATATCAGAATGATATCTGTATTCGTTTAGAAGGAGTAGTCTTTTTCATGAAATCTAATTGAAAATTCAATATGGCTGTCATGGCGGCCATCTTGGATTCTCAAAACTGAAACGTCTACCTTTCTGTGGGGAATCACCATGGGTATAACATACTACAATTTCAGGATGATATCTGAATTCGTTTGGGAGAAGTAGTCTTTTTCGTGAAAGTTTACGGACGGACAGACGGACGGACGGACGGACGGACAGACGGCCGCGGACAGACGGACAGACAGACGGACGACGGACGAAGCGCCATGACATAAGCTCACATTTACTTTGTAAAGGTGAGCTAAAAAGCCACAAATCAAACTACGTTCTTCTCAAATCGTTACCTACCTTTTGAATACGGAAAACTGCTAAATAGATCAACTAAATTTAAGTACAGTTAACTACGCTTTGCTACGTTCGGAGCACTACGTTTATAGACGCAAGTGTGACTTAGGCTCAGAACTATAGAGATATAGAATGTATAACTTTTGTTTTAACAAAACATTATGCAACCCATTGTTAATAAATAGAGAGTTTAATTTCATTTAGGGCAGCTATTATAGTATGAGGTTTCAGATGTCTAATACCTGCATGGTGCAGTCAACCATGGACATTGTTGCTGTAACCGTTCTGCGTTTTGTGTTTTTTGAAATTTCTGTACATTTTCCATATTTTCTATTTCAATCATGGAGACCAAATACCGGTCCCAAAGTAAATTTAGTATAATATATTTCTCAGCTAGCAGCGACGATGTGCCAACAGATCATCTGTTGTGACTGATAGAATTAAATACTTGAATAGCAAAATTAAAAGAATTATCACTTACCTTACGAAAATGAAGTTTTGACACATAGGAAATTGAAATAACAAGTGAAGAAGCGAGCAGAGCTCACATACCCCCGCTTTCAACTTTGTTCAAAGAATTTCAAATAGTAAAACTGATTAATATTGGTTAAAGTTGTAGTTTGGTGAAGCTAACATGTATAGTTTAGGAGATATGTTCTAGACAAAGGACTTGGTCATAGAATCACTGTTTTAGTCATGTTTCCATGGAAACCGCAAAAATAAAAATAATTTATTGGTCTAACCTTCAAAGGGCACATCTAGGGATCATGGTTGATAAGTGTATGAAGTTTGGTGAAGCTAGCATGAATAGTAGAGGAGATATGCTCAAAAGGCACATCTAGGGATCATGGTTGTATAGTTTAGGAGATATGCTCCGGACAAACTTTTGTGACGGACAGACGGACGGACAGAATGAACGCTATATACCCCCGCTTACGCTGCAAGGCGGGGGTAGAATAATCCATATAATCACATATATATCATATATGATAAAAGTACCAAATCCCCTTTAAACACTCGTAAATAATCTTTAGGGGAGGAGAATTGGTATATACGCGACAGTTTTTTTTATATCCTTCTAATATTCATTATTTTATGTTTTCCCGTGTCTTTACACACCACTGCCTACAACTCTAGCGAACGCATAACAAATTTACTATTCAAACATGTATAAATTTACACATGAGTAATATTGCCAGTGTTTAAAATATAGCTCGTCCGCCAGTCCTAAAAATGGTTAATTTTTGCCAGGACTGGTTACTTTTTGGTCAGGACTGATAACTTTTAATTCGTTTTCTTTATTTTTCCCTAAGGAATCGACTAATTACTTTTCATGACAGGCTAGGTTTTCAATCTATTTTATACACTGATATTGCATACATGTTGTGCATGCGAACAAAGCATTAGCCCCGAAATTCAACGTAGGGGAGCGTGATGTTTAACCCAACATCATATAAAGGGAATGTTAACTCCTAGATTTTATCATGCCAGAGATATTCAAATATTATTTTCGAACATGACACAAATTCGCTCCCACATCTTCAATTTTATGTCTATAATATGTTATAAATTAATGTTTCGTCTTTGTGTAAAGATAAAAATCCTTTTTACACAGCTGGTTTAGATTACAAAGGTCACACTCAAAATACAATGTTATTATAAGGAATTTACAAAATGACGTTATGTTGTAACAATGAAATCGACAAAACAATGTAAAAGGTGAATTTCATTAAAATTATCTTGCACACCTAGCTATTTGCAAAAGCAATGGCACTCATGTGAATATACTACCAATCCACAAAAGTTTTTCCTACATATATTTAATAAAGCTTTTGTTTACTCATGCGTTAATGACTCTTGCATGCATAATAGTTTCCCATAACTTCCTTTTGCATTTTTTAAATAATGTTTGAACTAAAACCTCAAAATACTGTTTTCAACTACGTCGAAGTTTTTTTGGGGCTTGGTTAACAAAATAGCCTCTGCACCAGTTATAGTTACACTGCATGTTATCATGCAAGGACTAGTTAGGCTCTTGAATAGCACTTCGATCCTGTTATCGATGAATGGCATCACATGTACATTAGACAGGGAAAAGCCAAAATACCATTAACATCCTTAAACAAACCTAATGTGTTGGTTGACAAAATTATTCAGTCGCTTTTACGAAAAAAAATTAACCTTTTAAATCTATCGATAAAAAACTGTTTATCAAAGCGCTAAAAATTTAGATTATCAAACAATCTTTTTTAAATATTCAAGGATGATTAGTTTAATTCGCTTTTTATATTTTTAATGAAAATATTACCCAAATAAGTAGAATAGGCTCAATAAGATAATAAAGTTATATTTATCATTTTAATTATACTTTCATATAAATTAACATCTAAGTAATAAGTTAGTAAGCAAGTAAGCAAGTAAAGTAAGTAATTATTCAGGCATACCCATTGGTCAGAAGGTTTATGTAAATTTCATATTCTATATTTCATCTATATTTCATTTGATGTTAGAACATGTTTTCGTTCGATGAACAGCACACCCGAACGCACCCTGCTTCGCGGAAGACTAAACGCCGCCATCTTTGCATGAATGCTTTGACTTGTCACTTAGGCCTTTCATTCTGTCTTGACAGGATGTCATCTTTTCTTCCTAATGATTAGCTGTTAGAATTAGATACTTGTTTAAACTTAGATTATAACAAAACAAGTATAACACAGTAAGTAAACATGTACCATTAGTGAATTAGTAGAACAAGAAAACATGCAATAATATGTAACTGTGTAAATAGTATTGTAAATAAAAATTGTATTATAAGTTAGTCACGCCTTTGTTATCCCTGCCGAACACCCATATATAACTTAATTTCAAACTTAAACCTGTAACAATAAATCATTATAGATATCTAGATACAATTACATTGTTACGTTTTTATTTCAGTTCTTATACTAAACAGCTAGGAACATTAAAGCGCAATCAAGTAACAGCCGCGGCTCCAAATCGCTAGTGTAAAGGACAAATTACAACGTGTGAAAGGAGATATGTATTGTCCTTTACACTAGCATGATTTCGGGTTGCTCGCCTCGTTTTCTTAGCGCTCATTGAGCAGCCTCGTTTTGGAGGGTAGCAAAGGTAGCGCTTCCTTTGCTACCTGTCCTGAACGGACCCAGGACTTGATGTAGCCAAGGTCCTACCTCCAGGTTACGGAACGGTGCTAAACAAAGGGATGACGTCACCAGAGGTTTATAAACAGATACAAAGTTCCGTCAGGGATATCTAAAAAAATAGATGTTGATTTAAATATTTGTGCATTCAGTATATTGAAGCTTAAAGTAAGAACACTTGCTATCAGTGACCATCAACCATTATACAAAAAAGCGGGACTACGTCGAGGATAAAAATGTGTCTCATACTTATCGACTGAGGCTTCGTTAGCTCGTTAGCAAGTCGGCTAGCTCAGCTCAGCGCAGCGCTAATGAAAACCAACGCGGTAAGGAGCTTAGAGCTCGTCATCGCAAGGGGCTTGATAGGGTTAATTGTCGTCGATTGATTGAATCAACTCTTAGACAATGAGTTGCTTTTATAACTAAACACTTCAGTGTGTAATCTTTTATGAGTACACAGGAGATTATTCAATCAAGATTGAGTCATCTCAATAACTTTGACAGTGATCATGAGTTTTATTTCGAAATACTTAAAAGCGTCAAAGGTGTATAATTATGAACCCGTTTTTGAATTTTCGCCAAACTCTTGAGAAATTGGGAGGGGGTCTGACTCGGCAAAAATGCGTGGTTTTCGGGAAACGGTCACGAGAAGAGACGCTTCAAAATCAACATTTATGAACAGTTGCAAAGGTGCATGTGTCAGTGCAGGTACAGTACATAATTCAAAAAGAATTCGCCGCTTTACGATATTTCCATTGACTATTAGTCATTATAGTGTAGTCTAAATAGTTTTGATTGCTATCGTAAACTAGTATAAAACGCATTTATGAAGAATAATTTGGGCTACAATATCATAATTTAACTTAAATTTCCATTGGTTACCTAGGGAACGACGGGAACAAATATACATAAAATTTACATGTTTATGCGCATTATGATGTAAATCTAATGGCATTTATGTAATATTAGTCAAATACATTTATTTGAATTATGTACTTCAAGCTGAGATAATTTCAATTCAACCTAAAATGTTTTACGACGATCCTACTATTTATGATAACAGGGAAGAAAACTGTCATGGATATTTTTATTCAAATTTTTTTGCTGTATTGGAAACATACTTAGCATGTCAAAACAAAACTTCTACACAATTTTTTAAAGATTTATCAAAAGAACACAAATTAATGAAATGTGTATTTTGAAAGGTTCTTTATATTGTATAATCATGTACTATTTAAAGGCAAATGCAATTCATATACACTGATTGTGAAAAGAATGGACGTATGGAAAATAAATGTAAAATGATTCCTATAACTACATGCTACATGTTAGCTGCTGTTATGTTCAGATATCATAATCGAGCCTGTATTCTCTCGGACAAATTGCTTCAACAGATACGATCCGACCTGTGCCGTCGGATGTACACACATTATTCGGTGCACATAACATATTTTAACATTTTATTGTAACAATAATTATTCTTCTGTGATTGTGTTCACACAAACCGGGGGGGGGGGGGGAGCAACCTGGATATATGGCCACGGCTTTAGGTGGGTAAACATTAGTAATAGTGATGAGCTGAACTGAATATAACACCCTACAGTAAATACCGAGATAATACTGTAATGGAACATTTACACTTTACACCATGTTGGTAACCAAAATGGAGGAATTCCGCCTCGTTTATTTTATCTTGAGCTATAAGTTGACAACCAAACCCACAAAAAAAAACATTTCTTTCCTCCTATTATTTTCTAATTCTTCTGTATTATAATCAACTAGTTTTCCGGAAGTATTACTTTTTCATCTTATAAATACAAATGCTGGGGCGACCACAAGTTTGACCGATTTGGAATCCAGTCACATGTCTTACGCTGATGGAACTCGATCTTCAGCAGGAAGAGGGGGGGGGGGGGGGGGGGGTTATGATATTGATTTAATTTGTGTATGTTTCTTTTTTTATATTGTATGCATATTGAAAACACATTTATAACTGTATATTTGGAAGAAATGATAATGACATTGAATAATTACAATATTCTCTTATCCTGGAACTAACTGATAAGTAAATTAGTGATTTATTTACGGTTGAAAATTATGGTGGTCAATGACACCGACATATATCTTTTGTTTATTCCTGCTCGTCAACTGCAGCCAGGGAGGTGGAACGAGATTGCATAATTGATGTTACGTTATGTTAATTGATATGACCGATCATTTCCTGTTCTGAGGACAGCTGTGCTTTATTGTGGCTGACTGATTGATTATAACCTATTAGATATCACATGTTATTTAGAACTGCCGGTCTTTGCATGCATGAGAGGACTTCTAGACTGATAAAGGAATTCAGCACCGGATAGCCTAATATATTGTGTATTTCAAAGCTCCAAATAAGCTTTTGCCTATGTGGGTATATTACCCGAATTTTAAATGATCTTTTTATAGCAAGGCCACCAATTATCTAAACATAATAGCTGACGAAAAAAACTTTTCTTTTGCTCCGATTGACCAAGAAACAGCAGAACATTCGAGGTTTCAAACACGATAAAAATAAGGGGGTGTTTTATTCACTAAGATCCCCTGTCACATATACAAATTAATCTTAAAAAGCATACGAAAATGACTGATGGAGTTCAGGATGGGAAAGTTTGTTTTTGTTCTTGAATCACCGTTAGCAAAATTAATAAATTATGATTATCATTTGTCTACTAATAGCCTAGCTTTGTAAATATAGAAAGGCAAGTTTTACAAACATTCTAGAGTCATTATTCTGAAAACAAAGACGAAAATCCTAGGCTAAACGGTAACGGTAAAGTTTTGATCATCAAGTAGCCTTCAAACTCCCCACACAACTGGCAACCAATAGGTCAGTGTTTCATACGAGTGGCAAATTTCCGTTTTTAATTTTGTATGAGTGTCTTCAAAATTGAGATTTTCTCGTAGCCATTTCGATTGGTGTAATTGGAAGGATACGCAAACTGATTGTGTTGTATTGGGTAAATATGCATTCTTATTTTTGAGTAGCGTAAACAGCAATATTTAGTTCTTTTCTATACGCAGACAATTATTTTCCTTGCGTAGTTTGACTTTTCCTTTGCGTATAATCCGCAAATACGCAGCTTATCTGGAGCTCTGACTGAATATTTATTATGTTCGAAATGAATCCATTGTTAATTTTCTTTTCCATCATTTTGTTAATAAATGACAAGTTACTTAAAACATCTACATTGTTCAAATATTTGAGTATCGGGAAGATGTATGGCAAATATTGAAATGTTAGTAAATTGCTAATAGCCTTATTTTGTACTTGGTACTTTGATCTTGGTCGTAAAGCGATGTATGCATTGTATTGTCAATTTGGGATCAGGACAAGTCCCTTTTCATTATGCACTCGAATGAATTCTTTCATATTTAGGGCCACCATTGGGGAGTCAGTTGACATTGCTGCTACAGAATGACGACCCTCTCATATTATCAACCAATCTCGTCTCGCGCGGGGGAAATCCCCCACTGAGAAGCGAAGCCTACACCCTTCTCAGCTCACCGTCTCAGCAGCGAAGCTCGTTAGCAGGCAGGCTAACACGCACGGTCTTATGCACGAGTACAGCCTAAGCCGCAGACCCCCTTTAATTCATTTTGTGTAAGAAAATGTTATCGCATGGCTGAACTTTACATTATATATTTGATTTATTACTGCTACTTTTAGATCATATACATAGTCTTTCAATTGAACAGTTTATGAGATTTATCTAAGGTGTTAAGATATTATGAAAATCCGTTGAAACTGGTAGATATGTCAATAAGCAAAGCTTTTATCATAATTTAAGCGAAGAAGAATATCATTTTCTCCAAGTTTGTTCTGCCCTTGAATTTCTTCGTATATAATATACATGTAACATATATTCCTGAACATTATTTCACACATCTGTCTCTGTATAAATTTGATAATTTCATGTCTGTTGACAACTTCGCTGTTTTAAGAAATTTGGCTTTGTATGTGTACCAGGCAAATAAGCTGCGATGAAGCCTCTTGATGGCTGTATGATTCAAAGTACACTCACGGTCAAAAGAAAGTATAGGTCCTTCAAAATGATATAAATTAAAAACTTTTGTTCATACCAAATGTTAGTTATACTTAACATAATGGCATGCCTTCAAACACATAATAAATATCGCAAAAACGCAACTTGTGTTGCCATATGTTTTAGAAACCGGAAAAATAGTGAATTCCGTTTAAAACCAATTGCTTGAAAATTAAGTGCATAAAAAACGTATCAATCGATTTGCTGGATACTGTCATATCATAGCAACTGAAAAAACACAAAAGTAATGGCAAGGTTGACTCAGGAAAAACGAGATAGAGCTATTGTGCTGTTAGTACCTACATGCACATCTACTAGTGGGCTACTAATCTTTTAACTTCAAAGAATTCTACGTGCGACTATTGCAGACCCGACGTGGGCCGGTCACGTGACCTCTTTAACGAATCAAGCATAGCCTAAACTTTCTGGGGACTTCCGAATTTTTTTTTTTTGTAATAACCCATCTGTTTTTAAACTTTTTTATTTATTTTTTATTTCACTTTTTTTCAGGCATACAAACAGGTTAACATACATGGTGATATACAAGTAATTCTATAACAAAATAAATTTTTGGGTATATTGTGCATACAGAAAAGTTGATGAAGTGCTTATATTAAGGCCGCTCCAAAATAATTACATATGAAAAATATACAATGAATAATTACCAGTGACGCATGTCATACATTTTATAAGCTTCAAAAATAGTGATTATGCACGAATAAGATTGTTTGTTCGGCAGTCTCAATATTAGTGCTTATGGAATGTCAAATCGATCAGATTTTATTATGAAATGATGAATAGATTTCAATAATTTGTCTAGATCATTGTTTGTGAGCGATGTACATCCCCTTAATACCGTGTTGATAGTAAATCCTTTCAAATAAAAGAATGATTGCTGTCTTAATTCTGTAAACTTATTGCATGTGAAAAAATAGTGTACAGCGTTTTCAATTGGGTGACCGCATTGGCTCGCGGGGCTGTCAATAATATGTCTTTCAAATTTATCAGCATTCAAGTCACTGCAGCGAAGCCTAAGGCGAGAGTGGATAATCTGACAGATTCTTGAGCCGTGGTTGAGATTGAAAGAAATAGTTTTATTTTTAGGTCCGCAAACCGAATTTTTGAAGCCGGATAACGAATCGCTATTTTGAATGTCGGGAGTTAATGAATTCCACAGTTTTATTGTATCAGGTAAAAAAGACTTGGCATATGTCGCCGTTCTGCATTTTACTGTTCGCACTGATGAATTATATCTTAGATTGTAATTCTTAGTATTGGGTGTGGTAGGAAGGAGGTTAGAGAGATATTGAGGCGCTAGATTATTCTTCATTTTATAAAAAGTTGTTAGTTTAGATATGTATCTACGTTCAGATAGTGGTTTTTGGTTAGTTTCTGCATATAATAGGTTGTGGCTTGTACCACGAACTGCTCCACAAATTGATCTCAGCTCGTCTAGATTCATTTTTTCCAGTAAGTTGCATTGTTCCTGAGTGCAATTATCCCAAATATGACCGCAGTAATAAAAAATTGGTAATATGAAGGATTTATAAATAATTTCCAGACTTTTCCGTGATAGACGATATTTCAAGCTTCTTAAGCAGTTAATCAGAGGACTAACTTTCTTAATCATAGAATCTATATAAATATCCCAATAACAGTTGCTTTGAAGGGTTAATCCTAAGTGCTTATGGTGTTCTACTTCTTGAATTGTTTCACCATCCATTGTAAGATTAGGTTGGTTAATCCTATTTACTTTTCTACTGAACTGTATTGATTTAGTTTTTTTAGGATTAAAGGAAACCTTCCAATTTTTAGCCCAATTTGAAATCAATAACAGGTCATTATTTAAACAATTTGCAGCTGTGATAGGATCGTCAATTATAACGTAGAGAGAAGTATCATCTGCGAATAATCTGATATTACTGTCAATATTATCTACGATATCATTAATGTATATTATGAATAATAAAGGTCCCAAAACAGAGCCTTGAGGGACGCCTGCTAAAACTTGTTGAGGATTTGACGCGTGTCCATTAATAACTACTCGCTGGGTTCTATTGTTTAGATAGCTTTCAAACCACTTCAATAAATTTCCATCAATTCCATATGATTTTAATTTCTGCAGTATTCCTTGGTGCCAAACTTTATCAAACGCTTTACTTACATCGCAAAATACCGCTCGTACTTCTTTTCCATCGTCTAGTGCTTTGGCTATGAAATCATATAAGTAAGTCAATTGATTAGTTGTCGAGTCGCCAGATGTAAATCCCGATTGAAGATTTGACAGAAGGTTATTATCTCTTAAAAAATTATTTACATATTTAAAGATACATTTTTCAAATACTTTAGCTATACAACTTGTTAATGCTACTGGTCTATAATTTGAACAATCGTATATATTGCCATGTTTATGGATGGGGATTACATTTGCTTCTTTCCAAGAAGAAGGGAATATAGCCAACTTTAGAGATTGATTAAATAATTTAGTCAGAATGGGAGCTAATGAATGAGCACAGGACTTCAGTATTTTATTTCCAATTTTGTCAGGGCCAATAGCTTTAGTTGTGTCTACAGAGAGTAATATATCCTTTACTTCCCCGATCTCCAGTACTATATCACTTAGAGTATTATCGCAACGTTGATCAACAAGAGGGGGGTCGTCATCAGGGTCTATAACTTGAGACTGACTGGTAAAATAGTTATTCATTATTTCTGCTACATCGTTCAGATCGTCGTACAGAACATCATCATCGATGACTGAGCGACAAGTAGTTTTTGCTGATTTATTTTGCAAATAGTTCTTAATTAGTTTCCACCATGTTTTTGTGGCAATTGATTCACTTATTGCAGCATCAATCCTAATACTATGTTGTTTTTTAGCTCTTCGCACGGATGATATAACCTTATTTCTAAGTGATTTAAATGTTTGCCATTCAAGCGGACGGTTTGTTCTCTTTGCGATTTTATGTTGCCTATTTCGTTTTCTGATAAGTGAGCGTATTTCGTTATTCATCCACAGTGGGTCTCTAGGTCTAATTAGCACAGTTTTGTTGGGTATGTTCGCATCGCACATTTGGATTAAGTCACTGGTTAATTTGGATGTTATAAAATCTATACTTTCGGTTTCGGTTGCATTAATGTCCATACCCTTTAT
This sequence comes from Steromphala cineraria, assembly GCA_916613615.1. Taxonomy (NCBI): domain Eukaryota; kingdom Metazoa; phylum Mollusca; class Gastropoda; order Trochida; family Trochidae; genus Steromphala; species Steromphala cineraria. The sequence goes on from OU744737.1 coordinate 39,143,368, forward strand.
TGATTGGTTCAAACTGTCTGTATTCGCACGAGAGTAGTCATAAATTTTCCGCTCGTAGCATGAAGTCAGGTACTCATCTAAATAGAACATGCAAGATAGACCACAATTTCAGGAAATATGTTTCCTGGTTTAGGTTAATGTATATGTATTTTGTAATATTGTAATATTGTGTGATTTGCCTCTTGATATATATTATATTTGGGATAAAACTTTTCTTACTACAATAGTATATAATATTCTTAACTAACATAATAATAGCATTTAAAACATAATTAGTTTTCCCTTTCACTCCAAATAATATCTGGGAAACTGTAAAATTAAGTTGTACATCAACAGTGTTGAGCCAAATTTTAATCTCTTGCCATATATTTTTCACCTTGCTACACTCCCAGAACATATGATAAATAGTTCGTCGTTGCAGAAAGTACATTGTGGGGTATCAACATATTTTATTTTGTAAAGTAAATGTTTTGTTGGGAGTATTCTGTGGATGATTCGGTACTGAAGCCATTTTAGATCAGTGCTAGGGGTACATTTGTTGGCAATAGTGCTAAAACATTCCCAATCTGAATCAGTGTAGTGCGAACCAGTGACTTGTTCCCATTTATCATAGCATGGGAGTTTTACAAAATGTGACTCAAGTAACATATCATACAGTTTCGAATGACCCAAAAGAGTATTTGTACATTTGATTATGAAAGGGTACACGGGATTGTGAAGCTTACAATCGGATAAAGTAACATCAATTGAGTTAGCATAATAAAGAACTGCACGTTTAATACCCTCACAATGGAGAAAGTTGATATCAAGAGAATATACAGTACCCAATTCTTCCATGGAGTAAAATCTTCCATTTTCATCCAATAAATCATTTACAAATATTATACCCTTCTTTGCCCATTTTTTGTATAAAACGCTTCCGAAACTTCCGAAAATGGTCATTGAAATTTCAATAGAGATTTAGTTTGAAACATTGCAATCATAACAAAACAACTCGTGTAAGTCTCAAATAGTTAAGTCTGTTTTATAAGGCTAAATTAAAAACTTCCTTTTCTATTTCTAAGTGTGTTAAACAAAACGATTTTTAATTAAACAATTACAAAATAACTTTTTGACATTTATATTCTAGAATTACATTTCTACTTTGTAAAGTTGAGAACAGCCATCTGAGATTTACAGGATTGATAAGTTAGGTTTACCAGAGACCATATATAGAATTCTATATATGGTCTCTGGGTTTACATACTTGAACTCGTCTTTATTATGTATTGTAGCAGACATGCCCTTCCCAATTGAACAGGTGTTTATAGTTGTAGCAAACATACACAGGCTGTTGTTATTAAACATTAACTTTTGAGAAACGGCATGAATTTTGCATGATGGAGATCATGCGGTGAAACAAGAAGAAACAAACTAGGATAACAGTTGGCAGTAACAGATGCAGTTAGAATAGTTTTCTATGCTGTCGGACTTCTTGAATATCGTCTAGAACTCATGAGGCTTATCAGCATGTTTGTGATATAGAAATAGTGATCGCAGGAAACAAAAATAAATCTGACCAAATAAAAAACAATATATTCATTCAAGGTAGTAGTTTGAAATGAACGAACCATTTTCAATTAAGCAGTACGAATTTATTACTTAAAACGAATAGAAGATGTTCATACAAAAAGGGCCGCTAATTTGTTTTGCTTGGAGACATATATGCTGATGTATATGAGAAATAGGAGGTATTGACGGTTTTTATTTTTTGGTTTTAAATACAAAGAACATGAAAGTTCATGTACATGGCTATTGCATATCATTCAGCTTAATTCCATATCCCTAAATATATATTTAATATACAGGCCCCAAAAACAGAGCTAATCACCCTTAAGTTGCAATCCTGCTAAGTCACGTATTTTTTACATACTTTACTTACACCTTAGTGCCAATCTAAAATAGATGATAATAAAGAGTCAAGCGATCAGTAGCTGATTAGGTTTCATCTTGTTTAATTTTGAAAGACTACAAAGAACCTTTTTAAGGTTAATTCATACAGATTCATAGGAAAACAAGATGTGTTTGTGAAACACGAATGCCCCCGGATGCATCCTGCTCGCTGTGTCAAGGTCAAGGTCACAAGGTCAAATGTCATGGTGTCATCTGAGAGGTCTCATCACAAGGGATCCATATGTCAAGTATCAAAGAGCTAGCTCTGACCAATCAAAAGTTATGACCAAGGTTAAAGTTTTTGTGAACAAACGGACAGACGGACGGACGGACGGAAAAGGTCAAATATCATGGTGTCATCTGAAAGGTCTCATCACAAGAGATACACATGTCAAGTATCAAAGACCTAGCACTGACAGTGTAGAAACTATAGCCAAGGTTAAAGTTTTCGGAAAAGGCTCGCTGTGTCAAGGTCAAGGTCACAAGGTCAAATGTCATGGTGTCATCTGAAAGGTCTCATCACAAGGGATCCATATGTCAAGTATCAAAGACCTAGCTCTGACCAATCAAAAGTTATGACCAAGGTTAAATTTTAAAATGCTCGCTGTGTCAAGGTCAAGGTCACAAGGTCAAATGTCATGGTGTCATCTGAAAGGTCTCATCACAAGGGATCCATATGTCAAGTATCAAAGAGCTAGCTCTGACCAATCAAAAGTTATGACCAAGGTTAAAGTTTTTGTGGACAAACGGACAGACGGACGGACGGACGGAAAAGGTCAAATATCATGGTGTCATCTGAAAGGTCTCATCACAAGGGATACACATGTCAAGTATCAAAGACCTAGCAATGACAGTATAGAAACTATAGCCAAGGTTAAAGTTTTCGGAAAAGGCTCGCTGTGTCAAGGTCAAGGTCACAAGGTCAAATGTCATGGTGTCATCTGAAAGGTCTCATCACAAAGGATCCATATGTCAAGTATCAAAGACCTACCTGTGACCAATCAAAAGTTATGACCAAGGTTAAAGTTTTTGTGGACAAACGGACAGACAGACAGACAGACAGACAGACGGACGGACGGACAAACGGACAGGTGAAAAACAATATACCCCCGGAATCTCCGATTCGGGGGCATAACAACCTCACAAAACAGGAAATAACCAAGCCCCCCTTTTCCTCTAAGTTGTCTCACTAAAGTTTGTTCAGTATAACACACTTTTCAAACTGACAGTTGTCACTTTTTTATAACAAGTTCTTGAGATCAATGTAAATTCTAGTCACATTAAGACTCAAAATATACCTATATATGCCCTGCATTGGGAGATAAATTAAATATATCACATCAAATGTGCTTTTTTTTTTATCTAAGGTCAGATTGGAAATTCTTATCTAAGATTAAATGATAACTACAAATTCAACAAACTTGACAAAAGTCATACAACATAAGTAAAGATTAATATCTATACCTATCTATACAAACAAGCGTAGCGCTGTATACCCCCAATTAAGTTGTAGCGGGGCATGAAGATGTCATTCTCTCCCCACAGAGGCATCTCAGTCATACCCGAGTTAGCCTCTGTTCTATTACGGGTTTCCGGCTAGGGTTTCCGGCTAGGGTTTCCGGCAGATTGACCTAGCGGCGAAAAGTTGTAACTTGAGCTACCTCCCTTCTTTGCAGCCAATGATAACACCTTTTGGATGTCCACGACTAAGGGAATTCTCAACGGTCGTATAGTGACTTGCAAAAGCATTTAGGTTTGTTTTTCATTAACAGTGTGAGAGGGAACATATTTGAAAATCAGATATGGATAGGGTTTTTCATTAGAAACATACTGTTTTATAATTGTGTAAATTGTCATTTGTTTTATGATAAATTTTATTTCAATAATTTACCAGATAAAACGTAATGAGAGGTAAAAAGCGATGGTTTGTAGAAGGAAGAGTTATCTCCCCTGGATGTTAAATTTCAACGATAGCTTTGCCAAACCACACGGGAATAGCCGAGCTTATGCGAATGACCACTTTTGAAACGGCGTCGCTGATTGCACAACTAACTTCGATTGCTTCCAATCAGATTTCTACCTTTCTATCCCATGTATTAGCCGTAATAGAACAGAGGCTAACTCGGGTATGACTGAGTTGCATTTGTGGGGAGAGAATGGAAGATGTAGGCTATGTGATTTCAGAAACCAGTTATCAATTCAGAAATGGAAATTGCTCAAACATTAAAAAAATAACTAAAAAGGTGGAACTGACCAACCCTAAATTGAGTAAGAAATCTGCAATTGACAAGTGAGGCTATAGGATCACCAAAGCTTTAAATTACCTGTTTTCTTGGTATGTATATGTAATGTCATCAAAATCAAAACAGCATCAAATGTTGTTACATATTTTAATGTATTTGTAATGTTGTTGTGACTGAATGCTATGTTCATTCAAGCGTATCTTAACTTCATACTTCACACTGCGCTGAAGCTAATTGTCATGCTTTTCAGTTTTTCTTCTTTTAGGTCTAGGTTTATAGGTTTACTCCTTAGATATCCATCAGGAGGTGTAGAGGTGCATTTGTGGATATATGTGATATTCATTTGGATCATTCTAGTATATCAAGGTAATAGTTAATCTTGTGTATTATTTTTATGTATATGTCTAGTTGTGTAGAGATGTCATATTATAATTATTCATTTTGGTTTGTATTCATTTTGTTAATGTTTGGTAAATATTGGCTTTTACATTTTTGTTCTTAGCGAAAACAAAGTTCATTTGTATTTTGCTCTTTATTTATATGAACAGTATAGTGTCAAATTGTAGTATATTCTGATGTATGAACAGTATTGAACATATTACACGTGTTGTATCATAATCATCAAATAACTGAAATATTATCTTAAGCAATATCAAACCAAAACTCTACAACCTGAATATTTGACTGAAAGAGTTTTATTACTGATAAAAGCTTGACGAGCCCTGAACAAGTCAGCCAGTCTCCTCTCTCTTAAGCAAAATGTTATCTTATCACTGTTTCAGATTGATTTGAATTACGTCAAAGCAGTAAGTAATATATTTTTCATATTGATGATATAACACCCGCACATGCCAGAAGAGGATTCTGCCAGTTCTGAAACACGTACATTTCGTTGAAGATACTTAAGACTGCATGTACTGTCATAATGTAATTTAAGCATATATTAAGACATCATAAATTTTTTTTTTTAAATTTGTATTAGACAGAATTTGAAAATATTAGGCTATACGAAAATGAGTGTTAATTCTGTATTATTTGTCGAGGACTTTATCTGATCTGATAAATATTATCTTTATTATAGTTACATTCGCTTTCGCTGAGTTATCCTTGATTAGGAAACTATGATAAAATTAAAAGAACTCATTGCTCGATAGGGACGAGGGCGGGTGTGTTACGACGTAAGATGTAATAAACGCGGTAAGATGTAATTAACACGCTGTAAAATGTAATACTGCGCTAAAATGTAATAAAAATGCTGTATAATGTAATAAGCACAAGTGCGGTAAAAAAAAAATTATTTTTTTCCCAGAAATATTTTTATGACAGAAAAAGACCACGATTTTACATTAAAAGTGCGATTCCACTGATTTGACATTTAGATAAATTTACATAAATATAATCTTCCAATATGATAACAGATGGGACGGAGGGTAATTTGGGAAACAAAACGTGATAGAAAAAGAGAGGATTGGAATAGATAAGTGAGAGAGGAGAATCAAAGGGTGATATAAATAAAAGAGAAAGAAAAGAGTGAATTAGGTAAGTGAGAGAGAAAGGAAGGGGTTGAAAAGATTTTATGTAGAGAAACAACCAGCCCATTTCCTGATAAATGCTGGATCATCTTTACCAAATATATATCTTTCAATGTTATAATTGTACTTTATAACTTTGAGGGTGTGGTGAAAAGAGCGGTAAGTTGTAATAGGGGGTGCGTTAAGATGTTCAGACTAAACGTGCGGTAAATTGTAATACGATGTGCGGTTAATTGTTATACAATTAGTTATATCAATGTACAATAAATCATAGAAGACGATTATGAGTATGGATTCCCTTAAGGTGATTATTATTTCGATGATCTATATACAATATCCTTTGTTTGAGTATGATTCTGTTACCAATAGGTTTCATACAATCCACATATATCTTGGTATTTCTTAAGGGTAAACATTTCTTTACTGATATTCAATTCCTTTATCAATATCCGGATATGGCCTGTCTCCTTTTTCGAATGCTGACTTAAGTGACGTCACGAACAGTGCTTTTTATTGAATTACTTGTCTTATTTCAGTGTTACTAAATACGTCCATGTACTTCTTTGATTTAACGAGCTCAAGTTTGTTCATTCAATTTTACACTCTCTTAGACGCAAGAGATGATGAAAGTTATTCAAAATAAGATTTTTTGCCAGACGAATTATCACAAATGTATTTGATATATTATTTAGTTACTAACCTCTGACAAGTGACCTTAGCCTGTTAGCCATATAACATGTAATCGACTCATTCCCACAGATGTAATGAAAACATCATTACCCAGAACAATCAGAGTTATCCGCCCAGTCACTAGTCCACTTGGTGGCGTGACCTGTCATCCAATTAGATTCATTCACATTACAGAATCTGTAGTGTGCAGACGTCTTTCTGTATCTCTCCCGATTGTATTGAGCTATTTAACGTCTTTTGTTGTTTCTTGACTTACTTTATTCTCTTTTAAGTCCTTCTTGGTCTGTCTGTCTGCTTCCCAACTGAGTATTCAGTCCTTGTGGTTGAGTACTGTGTTTGAGAGGTTTCTGTTGACTATGTGTCAACTTAGAGGCAGGCTGTAGCACGTGGTGTCGTTTTCGGTCGTGCAGCACGTGCAAGGCGAGGGGCGGCCCGTCGCTCTCTCTCTCTCCTTGTCATGCATGCTTCGCTTGCTGGCGCTAGGGTTGGACAGGCGCTTGCGCTTGCCTCGCGTTTGGATTGGACAGGCGCTTGTGCTTGTCTCGCGCTTGTTTGATCGGCGCTTGCTAGCGGCTGGCGCTTAGTTGGACGTGTGCTTGTGTGCTTGGGCTCCCTCCTCGCGTGCGTGTCTCTCGCTCTTAACTCAGGGGAGTTTCCCTCCATGGAAAGCGCCTGAGCGGAGAGGTGACTGACGCGTGACGCTTTGCAGCGCCAGTTGCACAGGTTCAAGCTAGGTTTACCGCCTGACGCCTCAAGCGCTGATTGATCAGCGCTTAACTTGGATCGAGGCGCTCCAGACGCTCTCCCCTTCTCTTGTTGTTTCTCAGCTGTATTTCAGGCTCGAGTGGTATGGACTTGATCCCATGCGACACTGCTTCCCCTCCCGCGGGGTTCTGCTGTCGCTGCGGATCGCGCAAGTCGGCGAGCTACGACCCTCATGTGGTCCGCCGCCTGTGTAGGAATACTTGCCCGGAGGATAACCGGTGTGTCGAATGCGCCGACCTCACCTGGGAGCAGCACAAGCACTACCGCTCTTCAATCCGGAAGAGTGAGTCGCAGCAGTGCTCCAGGACGGCCAGGCGACCAACCCCGGGTTTGTCTTCAGCCTCAGGCACCGCGCGAGTGTCGCCTGAGCGCTCGGCCCTCATCATTTCCGAGGACGCCGGCGAGTTTGACGCTCCGCCCTCTCTGGCGTCGGACGTGGGGTCCGTGTCTACGTGACCCTCTGGGTCTTGAGCGTGTGTCGGACACTTCCCCCCCCCGCGGAGTTCGTCTCCCGATGGACACACCTCCTTCACGGATGCCTCCCCACAGCCCAGGGGGCGCCGGAAGAAGGCTAAGAAGGCCAAGAAGCGCTCCAAGGCGCCCACGCCTCCTCCCTTCGACCACAAGGTGTTTAAGGACGACGTCCTTGCGTCCGTCAGGACTATGTTGAGGGAGTTTGCCGCCAAGGATCCTCTGGATCAGCACGAGGCGGACGTGCCGTCGGTATTTCCCGTGGCACCTCCCGTTAGGAAGAGCCGTCGTGTGACGGTAGTGTTGTCACCCTCCTCGCCGCCTGACCTGTCTGTGCCTTCCTCGCCAGAGCGCCAGGTGGAGGACAGAACCAGGGTGGATCTCCCCTCTCGTGTTCCTCTTTTGTTCCTCTAGGAGTCAGTCACCTGATCTCCGACGGCCACTTGTCCCACCTGGACAAGGAGGCGAGGAGTATCCTGGGCATGGCCGGGGTTTTACTCTCCAGTATTCGTGAGACTGAAGAAAGACCCGAAAAAAAAGGGCGGCTGATTCACGATATGAAGCAGTTAAACCGCTCCTACCACGAGCGGCCGCCATATTTTCGGATCTTGACCGTGCGGTCTATCATGCGGTTGCTACAACCATACAGCCGCATGGTGTCGTTGGACCTCCAGGACGCGTACTTGCACGTCCCAATCTGCCCCGCGGATTGCAAGTACCTCCGATTCGTCCTGGCGGGTCGTCACTTCCAGTGGAATGTCTTGCCGTTCGAGATTTCGACAGCGCCATGGCTATTCACTCGGGTGACCCAACCTATAGTCCAGTTCCTAAACAGGCACAACATCCAATTCGCGATGTACCTGGACGACGGGTTCGGAAGCCATTGCTCCCCATCAGTTCTTTCCAGGTAAAGAGATTTTGTGATCCCTCTGTTCAGGCGTCGGGGTTGGCTAGTCAACCTGGACAAATCGGACCTAGTACCGACGACGTCACTCGTCTTTCTAGACGTCTTCCTGGACACGGCGCAGGACAAAGCCTTTGTCACGGAGGAGCGGATGGGGCGCAGGCGTGTGGTCGCCGGTGCAAGCCGGACGTCACATCAACTACTTGGAATTGGACGCCATACGCCTGGCGATCGACCATTGGTCAGGCCGTCTGGAGAACCACGTGCTGTGTTAACACACGGACAGCTCGACGGCAGCTTGGTCAATCAACAGGCAAGGATCGACCAAGGCGGGATCACTATTGCAACTGGTGATGGAGCTGTTTCGACTAGTGGACAGCCTCAACATCTCAATCAGAGAACTGCATGCTCTGCAGGCTGATTTGCTCAGTTTTGAGGTGATAGTTGGAGGATCGGCGACCTTGGGTCTGGCACCAGATTTTTTGTGCAAGAACCAAGGCGCTGATGAACGCGGGAGGACCTTCACGCTGCCGTCAATCTCCCCGTCCATCGAGCCGACGGACGAGCAGGAGCGTCTCCTTTGTCTCGTGCGTGCCCTACACATCTATGTGGAGAAGACGTGAACACTGAGGCAAGGGAGGCGCAGACTTTTTTCTAACCCACTCCCAAACAAAAGGCAGTTGGGGGTATATCTCAGGTCTGCGGTGGTAGTCCGTCTAGGGGCGCAGGTATTCGCACAGCAACGGACCACGGGGGCTCCCCCTGGCAAGGGGCGCAACCATCCACGATGATGACGCCTCACTCGTCGAGGTGGACATCTCGACACTGACAAATAAATTTTGTTATTTTAACGGTTAATAGTGTTTTGTGGTATGGTCATCGACCTTTAGATCTATCTTGAGAGTTATCGCTGGACGCGACGAATTCTACCCGCCGCCTACAGTGGTATCAGGCTAAGGTGACTTGTCGGAGGTTAGTAATTAAATAATAGTACGTTTTTGATTAAACGTCATTATTTTTACTTACCGTACACAAGTGACCGTTGTCACTCCCGCCCGCCTCCCCTCTTACGTATCCGCCGTTAATTGGGACTCCTAGATAATGTGAATGAATCTAATTGGATGACAGGTCATGCCACCTAGTGACTGGGCGGATAACTCTGATTGTTCTTGGTGAATGATGTTTTCATTACATCAGTGGGAATGAGTCGATTACATGTTAAATGGCTAACAGGCTAAGGTCACTTGTCTACGTTCAGTAAAAATAATGACGTTTAATCAAAAAAGTACTTTTTATGTTATGAAACGTTTTAATAGGGGGTAATCGTTTAAGGTTTAGTTTCATTATCAAAGTAAGTCTACAACGTAATTGTTATATCGTCACTCAAAATAGAAATATATCAAAGTTCTCTTGAGTTTTAACTCAATATCACAACTACATACGAATGTAAGTACAAAATGGTATTGTGTGTTCAGGATTAAATTATGGTACTAAAAGAAGAGACCACAATGAATTATTAACTTGTTTTCTTTTAATCCATGTTTATATTGTTTTCTTATACTATGCAAATGTTATTCGTTGTATTTTCCCACATGTTAAGCCTTTCTCATAGTTACTAAGTTATTTTCCAATACGCCTAAAGGGTTCTAAAATACAGAATACCTATATTCAATCGTTACTCCTTTTTATTGTTTTTAAACGATTCAATCATCATAGAAATCTAATAATAATAACTATTGTATGACAATCTGCTGGAATATATACCTAGAATGTCAATATTTGAAAGATCCATCCATGGTTTATGTAATCAGATGAAGAAACAAATATATCACAACGCATACATTTACGTCAAAATCATATAATGGATATTATCTTCTAAAGTAAATCACTTATCGTGTCCATATGCACACCAAATCAAACGTTAAACATCATCTAGCTATCTGCCTTAAGATTGTCTGATAAGAAAGATGAAATGTTTAACTATGTAACAGTTTAACAAAGAAAAATGTATTCAAATAACGTTTCACTTCTTTTGGATATTTACAAACATTTAACAAAAATCATTGCTTTCAGGCGTATGAACCTTATTAATCTCTAATTAACTAAGTGAAAGCTTCCTAATGACGTTCTGCAGTACTTGTGGCTCTAAATCAAAGAAAATAGTTTTTCAACTCATTGAATCCAAAATAATCCGATAACTATTTAAAAAGCGCATGATCATGATCGTGTTATCAATATATTCGGTTGCGTATTAGGTAAGACAATAAAAATTCAATCTGTGAAATTCAACATGGTAACAAATTTTTTGGTTTTTAGCTCTAAAACCAACACTTTATCACAGTTTAAATAAAGTTTTGATAAAAAGAGCAACAGAGTTCGTAGTTTTTTCTAAGATTAACAAGACACTTTTCCTTTTATGAAACTAGTCAAAGATTCAGTGTTTAACATGTTGAGAGGGATTGGTAGCGAAACCTGCTCCAGTGTATAGGGCTCACGTTTAATATTGAGATGTAATAATGCATATTTATGTACATGAATATATACATGAGTATCCTCCTGTATATCACCGAAAGTATTTACTCATTTTAAAAGTGTTTTTTTCGATAAATTGTGATCATTTACATTAAAGGCTTCTCGGGACGCAGTATAGTCTTAGATTTATCTTTGAACCTAATACATGAACGGGATTTCGTAATGAATGGTGGCCATACTTTTCCGTTTACTTGTATGAATAACTGATACGAGAAATATACGAATATATAGAAACGTTCTGAAGGATAATGTGTTTTTACATGACAGCAATATCAAGAATGTTTTAATATTAGGATATCTGAAATAACATGGCACAATTAGCATGTGAGGAACGTCTGAAACTTGAAATGAAATAATTCTTCATTATTATGTCATATTTTATAATTTTGTCACATAAGCACTTTTTGTTAAGATTATTGTTGATGCTACCCATGTCGGCAAATAAATATCTTTAGAACACTGCGTTTATGTACAATAAGGACAATTTTTATGGATGAACAACTTCTTTATTCTGTGTAAGCAACGTATCGACATAGATTCTAATGTCGTTGTCAAGGTAAACACATCGTTTTGGCTACATTATTGTGGCTAAAACCGCAATTGAAAAGTAATTTTCTTATTCCAATTGAAAAGAAATTCTCTTATTCCTGTCGTTCAATGTCTCTTTCCAGTGTTATCATAAACTATAATCCATTCTTGGTTATCTGTATGAGGGCATTTCAAGTCTAAGCCAATATTAAATAACTTTAACCTTTGAATGTACATAGAGTGAAAATCTTCCACATTCTCAATATTACATTATACTGTATACCATCAATATGTCACACTTAAATCTCTTCAAAGACATCATATCTGTGGTTACCCCATACCTCTGGCCAATATATAATAGAATTGGGAGTATCCTCCCATCAACTGCCAGTCAATTCTTCATTTACGATATTTCAAAATGAAAACATTTATTTAGAAGGAATTTGTAGAAGAAATAAAGAAGCTTATAGGAATGCAAGACGAATGATTTTATCTTATGCAACTTCATATGTAATATATGCCTTATTCATTTTATATGAGCCGTCACTAATAGGGCCCAGGTCGGGGATTTTCAATTCGTGGCCGAATGTTATTGAAATAAATGTTTTTATTTTAAAGTGAAAATAACCTTAAAGAGTTAACAGTTACATAGTAGCTATAGAAAAGTGCTTGAGAAGCCCTTACCATCATTTATTTTTCAATAATGTATAGCTTTATACTGAACTATTATAACGTCGGCGACATGTATAACTATAATAGTTCAGGGCAAAACTATATATGCTTAATTGCAAACACATGATTGGTAGGAGGATCATTGTCTTAATCTAAACATGACATAAACCTTATGAATAAACACAGATGAAAATTGCTTTACTTTTATTGTTCCTGATTCTTAAATATAAGATAGCCACAGCATTAAAACAATGGCGGACAATGGGACCGACGATGTGCTTTATTTGACGATACAATCATGCCCGAGATCAATGACGTTATTTCAGTTATTAGAACGTTACTTATCAAATGACGTCATAATTGTCGAGTCCATTGCTCAAACTTGATGAGGCATCTATTGTCCATCATGGCTGACTTGACGTCTGTCGATTCCAAACCAAATTACATGTCATTCAGAATAGATATTTTGTGCAAATATTTAATTATACATGTTCAATAAATAAACATGCATTGATTGTTCAATACATTTGATTTTGTGGTTATTTGAGCGCCCACCCCTATACATAATGATGTACTCGTCAAATGCTACTGAATATGTTCTACGAAGTGAGACATCATTATTTTCATAATATATTTTTTTAAATTATCATAATTTTCAACTGATTTTATATAAAAAGCGAGTAATTGTTAAGGATATCTCATATAAGAAATACGAAACTCGTTGTTGTGCATCTATCGTTGAATAAAACATAGCAGAGAGCATAAAACACTCAGGGCTGCGCCCTTCGTGTTTTATGCTCCCTGTTATGTTTTATTCAACGATAGATGCACAACAACGAGTTTCGTATTTCTTTATAAACATCGTTTTGAAAATCCGTTTCTATATCAAATTATCTTATGAAACAATACGCTAATAAGAAGTATCTGTAATGATGAGAAAGTACTTATTGTTTCTTCCCTTATTTTGAGTAGTTTTTAAGAGTTCAATAAATCATCACAAGTATGAGAAGTAACCTAAAATGGGTGACTAAAAAGGCGAACAAAGATTGAGGAACTCTTATTACATTTTACCTTATATTGTGTTACAATTTACCGCACTAATTAGTAACATTTTACCGCACCCTCCTAATTTACCGCATCAATCTGTATTACATTTTACCGCATTTGTATTACAATTTAACGTAGTATTACATTTTACCGCGTTTTATTACAATTTACCGCAGTTATAACATCTTACCGCGTTTATTACATCTTACGTCGTAACAGGTGGCTACGAATTCACATACAGCTGTCAGCCTGTACCCAGTTTGTGTCACGTGATCTAACACGGCAACGCTCTCATTAACGAATGGCAATTAGATCTGAGAGGCCTGAGTTGTTGAGCCCCTTTAACCTTCTGCCTGCTGGATTGTTTTGAAGTTTTTGCTTGGAAAGTGTAAAATTTTAACAATGACGTCACATTGGTATCTATCATATCTAGCTTCTCTCTTTTTTTCCAAAAAACAGAATTTAAAAAAATAAAAAGTATTCTTGTGAATAAAATGATATTCTTACTTGTCACAGTTTTTATTTTCTCAAATATTCTAATATTTTTTTTACAATTAAGTTTATCTCTACATGACAATAAATAAAAAAATAATTACACAAATCATAATTTTGTACTTAATTTTTTAAATCGGACTTTTTTGTCAATAAATATTTTTTTAGAAAATAAACTATATCAGTTTATTCAGAAATGAATTCTGTAGCAGAAAAAAATTGTTGTGCACGATTAAGACTTTCTTCCAACAAACAAGAGCTTGTTACAAACGATGTAAGTTGAAATGATAAATTTTCAACGTAATTTCAAGCAGTCAATATGTTTACTCAACGATGTCATTTACTTCCGTGTTGATGTTCTGACAAATAACGTATCAATCATTATCAAAATTACACCCAAGTTTAAGTCATCGATTTGCCTTTCTATGTCCCAAATATAAGTATTAAGTATTGCCGTTTTCATACAAATATAAGTCCATCTCTTATTGATATCGCCACTAATGACGGATAAAAAAGACAGTAACATCTCGCAAGATCGCGAAAATGTTGACCGATGACAATGCTGTTTAAATCGAGATATTTTGAGATCAGTGTCATCCTATTAATTTTCCACTTAAAATCAAGAATAAAATACATTTCTACGAATGACTGTTAAAGGGTTTACGGAAATTCATTGTAAAATAGATGCAAAATACATTTCAAATTGGATTTAGATTTCCTTCGCTACGGCGGGGCACATATATAAACAACACAGTGATTTGCATGACAATCACGTGGCCCAGATTTTCTAATCGTATTTATACAATAATTCTCGAACATTAAAAAAAACAAAAACATGTACGGTGTCTAAAATGTATTTTTTTTACAATTCTAGAAATTTTATCGATTATAAAAGACGATTTACTTTATAACTGCTAAACTTTTTTTATGAGATAACCCCCATTCAAGGCATCGTTAGCGACACGGCACTGCCATTTGAGTGACGAGAATACTTTTTGCGAAATTGTTTATACGAACAAAAAATCAATTGACAAACAAAATATAAGCTTGAAATAGTGGACGTGGATGTGTAAACAATGATCGGAGTTATAATTCGCCTTGTTGTCTCAAAGGGAGGCTAGGATTAGGCAACGCTCTCACTGTCTCATAGATTGTTAAAGCAGGAAGCTGGGTGTTTTTACCATTCTCTCCCCACAGAGGCATCTCAGTCATGCCCGAGTTAGCCTCTGTTCTTTTACGCCAAGATCCTGGGTTTCCGGCAGATTGCCCTAGCGGCGAAAAGTTGTAACTTAAGATATCACCCTTCTTTGCAGCCAATGATAACACCTTTTGGATGTCCACGACTTTGGGTGTCCTTAACGGTCGTATAGTGACTTGCAAAAGCATCATGCCTTTAGGTTTATTTTTCATTGTGTGAGAGGGAAAATATTTGAAAATCAGATATGGATAGGGTTTTTCATTAGAAACATACTGTTTTATAATTGTGTAAATTGTCATTTGTTTTATGATACATTTTATTTTAATAATTTACCAAATAAAAACTAATAAGAAGGTAAAAAGCGATGTTTTGTAGAAGGAAGAGTAAGCTCCCCTGGATGTTAAATTTCAACGATAGCTTTGCCGAGCTCTTGCGAATGACCACTTTTGAAACGGCGTCGCTGATTGCACAACTAACTTCGATTGCTTCCAATCAGATTTCTACCTTTCTATCCCATGTATTAGCCGTAATAAAACAGAAGCTAACTCGGGTATGACTAAGCTGCCTCTGTGGGGAGAGAATGTGTTTTACATGAACTATGCTTATTCTTCACAGAACCAGGTCACACACAGTCATCAGAACTCATACTTATTACGTCTACTCATTCTTATCAAATCTTGAGAGCTGAAATGGCTGAAATATTGCCCAAGCGGCGTTGATACCTAACTCACTCACAGAACCTGGTAGTCATCAGAACTCATAATTATTACGTCTACTCATTCTTATCAAATCTTGAGAGCTGAAATGGCTGAAATATTGCCCAAGCGGCGTTGATACCTAACTCACTCACAGAACCAGGTAGTCATCAGAACTCATAATTATTACGTCTACTCATTCTTATCAAATCTTGAGAGCTGAAATGGCTGAAATATTGCCCAAGCGGCGTTGATACCTAACTCACTCACAGAACCAGGTAGTCATCAGAACTCATAATTATTACGTCTACTCATTCTTATCAAATCTTGAGAGCTGAAATGGCTGAAATATTGCCCAAGCGGCGTTGATACCTAACTCACTCACAGAACCAGGTAGTCATCAGAACTCATAATTATTACGTCTACTCATTCTTATCAAATCTTGAGAGCTGAAATGGCTGAAATATTGCCCAAGCGGCGTTGATACCTAACTCACTCAATCTATTCTTGAGATTGTGTTAAAGAATGACAGTTACGAGAGAGCCGCTAATGGCTGAAATATTGCCAAAGCGACGTCAAACAATAACTTACTCACTCACTCTAGTCTTGAGGTCGTGATAAAGAATGATAGCTACAGGCATCTATGTATGAGAGTTACTTAGATCAGGTTCGGGTACGGTGATGAAGCGTTACTAGCAAATACACAAAAAAGCCGATAAAGAAAAGATTATTGGAAGATCCAAAAGATAAAACAAGATAAAACAGCCTATCTAACTGACGTCGTCTTGCAGACGTGGGTGACCCTTCAACCCCATAAATATCAATGTAAGATGGTAACTTTTCTCGTTAAACTTTATCAAACATATTGTTCCCCCGTTATTTCAATTATTCCCAGCAAGTGTTAAATTAAATGAAAGAACGCGCTTACGTTTAAATTACGATCTGATTGAACAGCATTTTCAATTTTCAAGCTACAGCATCGTGTTAAATAAGAAAATAAGTGGTTTGGTTTTCTGTTGATAGTATAATAGTAGTAAGTTTCTGAATATTCTTGGACAGCGAAAACGCTAGCTAGTTCTCTTCATTAAAAACAAAGTTGTTTGCATATGACAAACTGATTCAACACTATTAAAGCAATTTGAAAAAAAACCAAGCAGATCGAATCATTAATTGCATTATTATCAATACGCAATATGCAATTAGCTTATTGATAACCAATCAATTTACCACAGTGATCAATTGACAATAGATGGAACACTATTATCCTATTCGTTCGAAAATTTCATATTTAAGGGACTTATTAATTTGAAATTAACGATTTCAGTGATGCAACAACGACGGTCGGCCGGATCAAGACCGCGCTTTGCTCGATTTGTTCAAATGGCACGGTCAACGTGTTGGGGAAAAACACATCTTGCTTGAAAATCAAATACAATTACGGTTTAAATTTTATTTGTTTGAGCAAGAAAGCGTCGCGTGCAGGGTCAAACTACAATACACAGCGAGCTCGGCTCCTGCCTGACCCCCACACTGTTGGCTAAATATTGAAAACTAAACTCACTCCTTTCTCAAAAAGTATATAACCTACAAGTTTGTCATAGTAGACTTTTTTGCTTGAAATTTCATTGCGCATCGTTTGGTATAACTTTTATGTCTGACCATTTTGACACGTCCAATCGACCGGAAATGACTGTTCGCGAGCGAATTTATTCTTTTATCTTAAATACCATGCTGATGTCTAACTTTCATGCAAAAATCATAAAATTGCATGGCTAGGATTTTGCGTTCTGGGCCCATGAAGTTTGCAATTTTAAATGTTGGTAAACTTTGAAAGGTCACAGCAACAAAAGTATTGACGTTAGGACTTTCAAATGCCCAAATTCTATACTACAAGGCTTCAGCTAAAAATGGCTGCCAATGAACGTTATGTGATTCTTTATAATTTGTCCTCTGATTATGGATAATTGGTTTCTGTAATAAGAGTTTTGACTATCAAGCATTAATGCACAATTATCAGTGAATAATGGGATACATAACATTTTTAAAGAACGTGCTACTGCCCCTTTAAATAATTAATGACCTGATGACAGGGTGAGAAAGCGTTGATTAGCTGTGGGTCTCTGCTGACCTTGACCTTGATAGGGGTGTACAACTGAATGAAATGTTTCTTAATGCATGAATTCAAAATATAAGTAAGTAAAATACTAAATACAATCTTTGAATTAACTGATCATGAACCGTACTCTTCTCTCCCCATAGAGGTAGCTCAAACCATTTTGATCCACCCTCTGTCCTCATCAGCAAAGTTCCCAAGTTTACATCAGGACCCCCAGGCAGCATTAAAAGCATCAGAAAACAAGATGTGTTTGTGAAACACGAATGCCCCCGGATACATCCTGCTCGCTGTGTCAAGGTCAAGGTCACAAGGTCAAATGTCTTGGTGTCATCTGAAAGGTCTCATCACAAGGGATCCATATGTCAAGTATCAAAGACCTAGCTCTGACCAATCAAAAGTTATGACCAAGGTTAAAGTTTTTGTGGACAAACGGACAGACGGACGGACGGACAGACGGACAGGTGAAAAACAATATACTCCCGGAATCTCCGATTCGGGGGCATAAAAAGAAGATGAAAAGATGTCAGAAAATGAAAACATTTCACTGATGGAAGGTTTTAATTGTCACCGCGGCCTCCGCCATAATAAATGAAAGATGGCTTTTGAACAGTCACTTACAGTTGATTCATCAAATCAGGCTTCTCCCTTTCTAGTCTACTGTTGATTCATCCAATCAGGCTTCTCCCTTTCTAGTCTACTGTTGATTCATCCAATCAGGCTTCTCCCTTTCTAGTCTACTGTTGATTCATCCAATCAGGCTTCTCCCTTTCTAGTCTACAACCTGACTAATTCGAACAGAGGTTGGATAACGATTAATTGAGCTTCTTCTGTTGGGATAGTTTAGCGTAGGTACATTCACTTGAACAAACATTTTGGAGAAATTTTCCATCTATGGTAACTTTTTGCTAATGGGGATTTTCGTTTGGGAAATCCGTACAATTAATCAAATTACTTGTTATACATGCAGGGTTGACAAAACGCGTTGATGTTGATTAACTCATTGTAAAGGTGACAAAACAAATATATACCAAAACACGGAAAATCTTAAACATAAATCAGTACACATTCACACATGTTCTGAATGTCAAAATTTAAAAAATAGAGCCATTGGCTCTGTAGCTCATCAGGCTTCATCATCAATTATGCTGTAGAGTGTGGCCAATGTGATTTGTAGAGGCCACAGGGGCACCAATCATAAAATTAAGTATATAGGCGACAAGTTTCAGTTTTCTAGGCCTTATACTTCAGGATAAGAAGATGAAAATAGATTTGAAGGACGTTCCTGTTGCCTTTATAAGGGGCAACAGGGTCACCGAAGCTACAAATCATAATTCTCACTAGTCAAGGAGTCTGTACACAAAGTTTCAGCTTTCTAGGCCTTATGCTTCTGGAAAAGACGATGAAAATAGGGTTTTAGGACGTGGCCCCTGTGGCCCTTATTAGGGGTCACAGGGCCACCAAAGCTACAATTTATAATCCTCACTAGAAAAGGAGTCTGTACACAAAGTTTCAGCTTTCTAGGCCTTATGGTTCTGGAGAAGACGATGAAAATAGGTTGTTAGTGCGTGGCCCCTGTGGCCCTTATTAGGGGTCACAGGGCCATCAAAGCTACAATTTATAATCTTCACTAGTCAAGGAGTCTGCAAACAAAGTTTCAGCTTTGTAGGCCTCATGGTTCTGGAGAAGAAGATGAAAATAGGTTTTTAGGGTGTGGCTCCTGTGGCCCTTATTAGGGGTCACATGGCCACCAAAGCTACAATTTATTATCCTCACTAGCCAAGGACTCTGTACACAAAGTTTCAGCTTTCTAGGCCTTATGGTTCTGGAGAAGAAGTCGAACTTCCACAAAGTTTACGGACGGATGGACGGACGGACGGACGCCGGACACCATGCCATGCCAAAAGCCCATCGGGCCTTACAGGCCAGATGAGCTAAAAAGTCAAATTCATATTTGTGAAAACCAAAGGGCACAAACAACCCAAACGAAAATGTTGTATCCACCCTAGAGACAGACTGATATTTATGATAATCAATATGTGAATACAGACAGCTAATACGGAAATCACCCCTTGATCTTCCATTTAACTTCATTAGCCGGGATGAAAAATAAGAGAATGGTTCCTATATACCTACACTTTATCTACGGTCTGATAGTATTTGACAATATGGGTATCCTATTCAACAGTGTTGAACATATTTGGTATGTAATCAGATAAGTTGTTAATATTGTAAACTCTTTTTCCAATATGTAGATGAGAATCTCCAGAGTGATAACAACCTGCCTGAGATGGAGATGGGGGTGGACGAGACTCGGTTACCGTGTTGGGATTATCGTATTTGCTTTTACAAGTAAGTCCCTGTATGCTTCTGTTAAAGAAACCTCTCTATCGGCTTTCATCCGCCATCTTAAACTTTTAGCATTGCAAGAAGACCAGTGTGGTTATTATGCTAATTCACTTAGTCTTAATAAAATAAAAATAATCAATTGGTTGATAGAAGAGAAGCATTTTTACAAATAATTCATAATAAAAGTCAGTTATAATCAGTTACGACAATGTTTTGTCGTAGTAATGCATTCCATGCTCGTAGCTCCGATGATTGGCTTCATTTCACGATGTTTTTTTTTATAGTGATACACTTTGTTCTTTGTGAAATTGTTAAATCTTGAGCGCCTGAAATGTTAACCTCACTAACTTATTTGAAATTAAGTTTAAAATAATCATGTAAAAATCATTTATATTTGTTTCATTTGTTTGTTTGTATTTTGTTCCTTCTGAATTTCGTTCCACAAAATATACCCTGATAAGACTGTCTCTTTAAGTATGTAGCTATTGAGATCGTAGGTATGAAGGTGGATTTAAGGGCGACGCTTGGCCACTGGTGACCTATATGCACACTGCATATTGTTAAAAGAATGTTAAAAACATTGTATGATAAAAAGTTAACATACGTTCTTATAAGCCTGTGTTTTAAAAAAATATAAAAGTGATCTTTAAACTTCGCAAAACATCAAGTTTTCTCTTAGTATGGATCTAATTGAAAGCATTTGATATTGACATATAAACCTCAGTTGTCATAATCGTGTCATTTTGGAAGTAATTCTTTTCTCGGGTAAACCTGCTTTCAAGGTCACATCGCTTCTCACCGGGACATTCTATAATATCCCAGGGACATTCTAGAATAATTTTTATTTTTACTTTACTTTTTTATATATTTTACATTTATACAAGACTCATAACTTGTAAACATTACGAAACAAACAAATGGATTTGTAAAATTTGAACATTTAACAAATTCTGATTTAACGTTTCAAGCGGGATTCGAACCCGCAACCTCTATGTTGTTAAACAGCGCTCTTACCGCCTGAGCTACTGAGGCTTGTTGTCAGCAAATGTTCATTTTATTGTGTCATCACTGACACTGTAACTTTTATATCCATAATGTTAATATATATTAAATTTGATTCTAAAATCGTATGCAAAGTGTATATTTAAAGTCTTTCGCGAAGAGCTGCTGTTAAACAGAAAACTTGCAAGGATTGGCTGCGTTTGTGCGATACTTTCAGTGTTATTATATATATTTCAATATTTTACCGAGTTTTTCGACCTTTCCTTCGCTTTATATGACCCGGCCCACGGGTTTTTCTCTGCTTCTGCCTCATAATGGCCACCATCAACAAGTTGATTGTTTTGCCATGTGGGGTACGCATGATGCACAAGACCGGGAGGTTAAAAACTAACAAGTCCTGTTAGTGTATTTACAGTTAAAAACAAGATTCTGTGGGGTTTCCTACTGTGGGGCGATGGACAATTGAGACTTGAAGCCTTCAAGTGTTTCGGCCGACGCAGTGTCTTGAGGTTGAGAGTTCCAGTCTTTAATGGTCCTAGGGAAGAATGAGAATTTTCGGTAGTCACTGTTGGAGGACGGGATTTGGAATGAGAGATAATGCATATGTCTTGACAGTCTTTTAGGTGGTATGAGTCTATTTTCTTTGTCCAGGGCTACTAGGCCATTGGCGATCTTGTACAGCATGGTGAGTCTTGCGTCCTTTCTTCTGTTTTGAAGTGATCTCCAGTCCAGGGTGGCGATCATGGTATCGACGCTGGAACGGTTACCAAACGTTACAGACGTATCTGGCTCCTCTGCGCTGGACTATTTCAAGTTGGTGGATGTCTTTGTGATGGTATGGGTCCCAGACTGTTGAAGCATACTCCACTTGTGGTCTTACTAGGGCTTTATATGCGTTTTCCTTGACTGATGTTGATCCGATGTTGAGATTTCGGCGCAGGAATCCGAGTGTCCTATTGGCTTTGGCACAAATGCTGTTTATGTGGTCACTCCAGTTCAGGTTTGATGTTATGATGCATCCTAGATATTTGCAGCTATGTACTGATTCCAATGTGTGGCCATGGAGACTGTATTGATGTAAGATGGGCTGCTTTTCTTGCTGATGGTAAGTACTGTGCATTTGCCTGGATGGAACTCCATCTTCCACTTCTTTTCCCATATGCCAAGCTTGTCGAGGTCGGACTGTAGTGCTTGTGTGTCTGTGTCAGATGATACGGTGAGATACACAATGGTGTCGTCGGCAAAGAGCCTTACAGTGGACTGTATGTCTTGTGGCATATCGTTGATGTAATACAGGAAAAGGCTTGGTCCCAGTACCGATCCTTGGGGTACGCCTGATTCCACACTTATGGGGTTAGATGTTTCTCCGCTAACTACTACGGCTTGGGATCTATCGGCGAGGAAGTTCTTGATCCAGATGTTGGTTTTGCCTCGAATGCCATAGTGGTCCAGCTTGTTGGTAAGGAGGCTGTGGCAGACTTTGTCGAAGGCTTTGGAGAAGTCCATAACGAGTACGTCTGTCTGTTTCCCTCTGGACATGTTTGATGTTATGTCATCGATAAACTCAATTAGTTGAGTCTCGCAAGATCTTTTGCAGCGGAAGCCATGTTGTAGCGGGTACAATATCTTATTTCTGTCTGCATGGCTCATGATGTGACTTGTAACTATGTGTTCCATCAGTTTGCAGGCTATACATGTCAGAGATATGGGACGGTAGTTTTCAGCTCTGTACTTGTCTCCTTTCTTGTACAATGGACTCACAATGGCCGTTCTCCAGTCAGGTGGCACTTCACCAGTGTTTAGGGATGTCTGAAAGATAGTGGTGCGAATGGGAGCGGTTTCCTGTGCTAGTTCTTTTAGCACTCTGGGTTTGATGTTGTCTGGTCCTACTGCTTTGGTGGGGTTTCCCCTCACCCCTCATGTTTACATTTCAATAAAACCCTAGGGACATGTTAATATCCTTTACATAACAACCTCTCTGATCATTATAACCTTCTCATTCTAAGAGAAAATGAAACTTTGTGAGGTACCTGTGTTTTGTGTGGACAGTAGCAACATCACAAGATCAGTGAATGACATAGGCTTGACACTCATTGTTCACTATCCAGCACGGCATTCTGCTCTGAATGATCCATCATGTGAAGTGTTTGTGTTCAGTCTGATTAAAATCGACCGTGATTCGAGGAAAAAAGTGTAAAAATATTATCTCTAGCGGGGTTCGAACCTCACCCAGCCCGGCTTTCCTCTCATTCACAGTCTGAAGGCACCCCTATTGCCCGCATGTTCTGACACAAGCTCATATAGCCAATCAAAAGGAGCCGAGTGAAAGCTTCGGTATCCATCAGGGGTAGGTAACTCCAGTGTACCATTCGTTATACATAACCGCCGCTAAACCCTATTTAAAAACGAGGATGTGATTGGATAGCTTACGACTGGGTTTGTCTGCGCTAAACTGGTTATAGCAACACGCGATAGAGGTGGGTTCATTCAGACCGAGACGGAGAGGAGAACCTGAATGGTTCGAGCCCCGATAGAGACAATATTTTTTATATTTTATTCCTCGGAACACGGTCGATTTTAATCAGACTGTGTTTGTGTTCAGAAGGTAAAAAGAAAAGATATCATTGGAGAGCTCAGGGGAAGTAAGAGTCGGGAGTCTAGGTTTGGAGATCAAGTAGATAGATATGAATATGAGTCAAAGGACAAAAGAGTAAAAAAATAGACTTGTTTATTACTAGAGTGCGACGTTTCAGCAATTGTAAGTAAATGATCATTTGGTCGATCCAAAGAACTCTTCGTTACTAATCTAACAACTTCTGAATGCCTCTCAAAGAAGTCAAATGACATAAAGATTAGGATTGCGAAGCTACAGAGAGATATATACAATGTGAAGAGTGAGTACAGACAATTCCTGAACCATTTCGGAGAACAAATTGCAAGCTTTTAAAAAATGTGAAGCTATATGAGTCAAAAGATTAAGGATTGCGAAGCTACAAAGAGATGTCTTCAACGTGAAGAGTGACATCTCCTGAATCCTGTCAGTAGAGTTTGATACAGAGACCCACCAGCCCAAAGACGTAGAAGACAACCCCTGTTTCTGGTGGTGTATAGTCACATTCGACGTGCCACTGTTAAGACATTCCCAAGAACAGGAAGATGTGATTGAGGAATTTGACTTATTCTATACTGTACATTTCAGTGATACAGTTACATGGTTGATCTTTCTTGTTTATCTTTCATGACAGGTTCTGTTAAGCTAAGTTAATCCTCTCTTCTTAAGTGGTGTTTTCTTTACAATACAACAAAGGCTAAAGGTCATGATTTACTAGATAACTGCACTAAGATAGGCAGGCATTAGAACAAACGGTCGGTATGCGTTTTAATTGCAAAGAGTCATGTTAAGTTGGACGGCCGTTTTGGTTGTGGTGTTTTAAGAGCTCTTATGAAGACAAGACTAAAACGCAAAGTTTATTACTGGAACTCTTCACATGAATGACAAACTTGATTAACGTTTTGAATTTACTTCAGGTTTGACTTTATTGGCTATTCTCAGTGGAAGAGTTGACAAGGGAAATGGAAGGAACCAGTTTTTTAACCACGTGAAACATAATCGAACCCGAAGAACACAAGTAGAACCAGGGGACACATCAGGTAAGACTCGTTTCACCTGCAAAGAAACCCTGTAACCTTTTTTTATTCCAAGCAAATCTGAGTGAGTGGGGGTTGAGCGTGTTTTAAACAGTTTGTTAGCTGTTAAGCACACTGATGTTGCCATCTAAACGAGAGTAGACAGACCAGGAAAGTAAAGGCATCGAATAGATGAGGGAAAGATAGACATAGTGAGAGACAGCAGAAAGTAGGTTTAAGAACGATTAAAGTTGGCTCTGGCTTATAGCTGTCGACCTGTCTAGCTTGATCGACCCTAACAGGAGTATCTAAGCTCAATCGGGCATTGCTTAGCAAAAGAATCACCACACCACGATAATGGACCAAATAGTGGCCAAAGGGGCAATCTTTACTCTTTTTTAACGCGTAAACTGTTGGTGAAGCAGTATTTGCTTGCGAGGGAGTTATTTGGTCTGGCTCCTTCCCGTCGACCTGTCCAGCTTGGGTGACCCTACCAGGAGCATGGAAGCTCCAGCTAGCATAGCTCTCGGGGTCTCTGAGCACACACACCACCACACCATGATAAGGTAATGGGTCCAGTGGTGGTATTTAAAAAAAAATTTATTATGCTGCCATTGTATTGCCATCGAGAAGACTGGAGCTCCTATAAAATATTAACGACATAACGAAGTAAACAGAATTCTTTTACAATTTCATTCTCTCCCCACAGAGATAGCTCAACCCATCAAGTCATAATTTGCACAACAAACTAAAATAAAAATGAAAATCTTCTCGCATGGGAAGCTTGCTTATTGTCCCAGATGCCAAAGATTCCGATCCGTTGCAAAATTACGTGACCGTGTTCTTTGAAAAACAAAGTGTATAGCGTATATTCGAATACATTTTTTCAAAAATGGAGAAATGACCGAGGTTTTCAAAATGTCTTGCACAACTCACTTTGATTTCATCCAATTAGGCTTCTCCCCTACAAATGTTTCTAATTACATGTAATGTAGACATTGAGATTGGAGCATGTGCCCTGCGTGGTAATGTTACGCTCTATGAATATTTCAAAGCAATACTCATATTAAAGGAAACCGTATATTTGACTTCATTCGTTCTTTTACAGATGGTCATGGGGAGGATATGCAATTTATGATTAATCTACTGGAAGAGAAACTGAATGGTAAGTAAAATATATTATGTTGTTATGATATATACGATAGCTGGATGGAATTCCAATACGAACTCAAATCTGAACTGAAATTGGCATAAACTCGATAAAGAGTTTATATAAACAATATTTCAAGATCTTCAAGATCTGACTGTATTTACCGTGAACAGTGTATCAAAACATGTATGATAATTTAATCTAGCAACTTAGGTCGAACGATACATTTTCATACATTTTATATCTTTGCATCCGATCATACTGTAAGTCATGAAGTTCAAAACGGATGAAGAGGGGGGCGTTCATTACTTCAACTGCACATATTTCTATTCATACTTGCATACTTGAACATGCACTACGGTTTATTTCATTCTCTCCCCACAGAGTTAGATCAAGTCATAAAATGATGATTCAACTTCAGTTACATTCTCTCCCTACATAGGCAGATCAAGTCATGAAATGTTGATACAGCCTCTGTTTTATTACGCCAAAATCCGTGGGTTCCGACAGTTTCTCCTGGCGGAAAAACATTGCAACACAATCCACTTGAATTTCTTTATCAGATGACAATGCTTCTGGTGGTTCATATCATAACGCCTTTGCCATGATTCAGTAGCCAAAATGATGATTTTAGAACGGCGTCGCTGATTGCCCAACTAACTATGATTACCTCAAATCAGGCATCTCCCATTCTATCCTTTGGTTTCCCGGCGGGAAAAATTCTCCTGGCGGCTAAATTTGCACCTTAAACCACAAACCTTTTTTGCAACACTTCTGGAAAGAGTGGTTCATATCACATTGCCTTTGCCGTGATTCAGTGGCCAAAATTATTTAGAATAGTGTCCCTTTGCACAACTTACTTTGCTCCTATTCGCTCCCATGAAATCGGCTAATTAAAACAGAGGCTAGATCAACTATCATGACTTGATCTGCCTCTGTTGGTACAAAATGGGTTGAGTGGTGACTGATTGGATACTTATATATATTAACTCAAACATGTTTGTCCACAGTACTAGAAGATAATGGAATGTTGCGAAATATCGGCGCTACACGTCCATGTACTTCAAATGAAAAAGTATTCGGTGAGCCATTTCATAGTAATAGTGAATTGATATTTTCACTAGATGTATAAATTGAGTAAACATAGCAATGTGATACTAATCATATGTAGACAATGGTTTTAATTGTTTGAATATTCCTTGTAAAAGTAACCTGTTCCACTTTACCTAAAACCATTCTATGTAACCCAGGACCGAGTGTTCCACTTTACCTAAAACCATCCTATGTAACCCAGGACCGAGTGTTCCACTTTACTTAAAACCATCCTATGTAACCCAGGACCGAGTGTTCCACTTTACCTAAAACCATCCTATGTAACCCAGGACCGAGTGTTCCACTTTACCTAAAACCATCCTATGTAACCCAGGACCGAGTGTTCCACTTTACCTAAAACCATCCTATGTAACCCAGGACCGAGTGTTCCACTTTACCTAAAACCATCCTATGTAACCCAGGACCGAGTGTTCCACTTTACCTAAAACCATCCTATGTAACCCAGGACCGAGTGTTCCACTTAACCTAAAACCATCTTATGTAACCCAGGACCGAGTGTTCCACTTTACCTAAAACCATCCTATGTAACCCAGGACCGAGTGTTCCACTTTACCTAAAACCATCCTATGTAACCCAGGACCGAGTGTTCCACTTTACCTAAAACCATCCTATGTAACCCAGGACCGAGTGTTCCACTTTACCTAAAACCATCCTATGTAACCCAGGACCGAGTGTTCCACTTAACCTAAAACCATCTTATGTAACCCAGGACCGAGTGTTCCACTTTACCTAAAACCATCCTATGTAACCCAGGACCGAGTGTTCCACTTTACCTAAAACCATCTTATGTAACCCAGGACCGAGGGATCCACTTTACTTAAAACCATCCTATGTAACCCAGGACCGAGTGTTCCACTTTACTCAAAACCATCCTATGTAACCCAGGACCGAGTGTTCCACTTAACCTAAAACCATCCTATGTAACCCAGGACCGAGTGTTCCACTTTACCTAAAACCATCCTATGTAACCCAGGACCGAGTGTTCCACTTTACCTAAAACCATCCTATGTAACCCAGGACCGAGTGTTCCATTTAACCTAAAACCATCTTATGTAACCCAGGACCGAGTGTTCCACTTTACTTAAAACCATCCTATGTAACCCAGGACCGAGTGTTCCACTTAACCTAAAACCATCCTATGTAACCCAGGACCGAGTGTTCCACTTTACCTAAAACCATCTTATGAAACCCAGGACCGAGTGTTCCACTTTACCTAAAACCATCCTATGTAACCCAGGACCGAGTGTTCCACTTTACCTAAATCCATCCTATGTAACCCAGGACCGAGTGTTCCACTTTACTTAAAACCATCCTATGTAACCCAGGACCGAGTGTTCCACTTTACCTAAAACCATCCTATGTAACCCAGGACCGAGTGTTCCACTTTACCTAAAACCATCTTATGTAACCCAGGACCGAGTGTTCCACTTTACCTAAAACCATCCTATGTAACCCAGGACCGAGTGTTCCACTTTACTTAAAACCATCCTATGTAACCCAGGACCGAGTGTTCCACTTTACCTAAAACCATTCTATGTAACCCAGGACCGAGTGTTCCACTTTACCTAAAACCATCCTATGTAACCCAGGACCGAGTGTTCCACTTTACCTAAAACCATCCTATGTAACCCAGGACCGAGTGTTCCACTTTACTTAAAACCATCCTATGTAACCCAGGACCGAGTGTTCCACTTTACCTAAAACCATTCTATGTAACCCAGGACCGAGTGTTCCACTTAACCTAAAACCACCCTATGTAACCCAGGACCGAGTGTTCCACTTAACCTAAAACCATCTTATGTAACCCAGGACCGAGTGTTCCACTTTACCTAAAACCATCTTATGTAACCCAGGACTGAGTGTTCCACTTAACCTAAAACCATCTTATGTAACCCAGGACCGAGTGTTCCACTTTACCTAAAACCATCTTATGTAACCCAGGACTGAGTGTTCCACTTAACCTAAAACCATCCTATGTAACCCAGGACCGAGTGTTCCACTTAACCTAAAACCATCTTATGTAACCCAGGACCGAGTGTTCCACTTTACCTAAAACCATCCTATGTAACCCAGGACCGAGTGTTCCACTTTACCTAAAACCATCTTATGAAACCCAGGACCGAGTGTTCCACTTAACCTAAAACCATCCTATGTAACCCAGGACCGAGTGTTCCACTTAACCTAAAACCATCCTATGTAACCCAGGACCGAGTGTTCCACTTAACCTAAAACCATCTTATGTAACCCAGGACCGAGTGTTCCACTTAACCTAAAACCATCTTATGTAACCCAGGACCGAGTGTTCCACTTTACCTAAAACCATCTTATGTAACCCAGGACTGAGTGTTCCACTTAACCTAAAACCATCCTATGTAACCCAGGACCGAGTGTTCCACTTAACCTAAAACCATCCTATGTAACCCAGGACCGAGTGTTCCACTTAACCTAAAACCATCTTATGTAACCCAGGACCGAGTGTTCCACTTAACCTAAAACCATCCTATGTAACCCAGGACCGAGTGTTCCACTTTACCTAAAACCATCTTATGTAACCCAGGACCGAGTGTTCCACTTAACCTAAAACCATCTTATGTAACCCAGGACCGAGTGTTCCACTTTACCTAAAACCATCCTATGTAACCCAGGACCGAGTGTTCCACTTAACCTAAAACCATCTTATGTAACCCAGGACCGAGTGTTCCACTTTACCTAAAACCATTCTATGTAACCCAGGACCGAGTGTTCCACTTTACCTAAAACCATCCTATGTAACCCAGGACCGAGTGTTCCACTTTACCTAAAACCATCCTATGTAACCCAGGACCGAGTGTTCCACTTTACCTAAAACCATCCTATGTAACCCAGGACCGAGTGTTCCACTTTACCTAAAACCATCCTATGTAACCCAGGACCGAGTGTTCCACTTTACCTAAAACCATCCTATGTAACCCAGGACCGAGTGTTCCACTTTACCTAAAACCATCCTATGTAACCCAGGACCGAGTGTTCCACTTTACCTAAAACCATCCTATGTAACCCAGGACCGAGTGTTCCACTCATCCACCCAATATTTTGTAAACCGATCTGCCCTTGTTGAACTATGAGTGATAGGGGAAAGAATGTAGATAAACGGACCATTAAGCCGTGGAGTAAAACGTCCTTATTTTTATTATATCATGTGAACTTAGATACCTCGCTTTTAGGAATAATTTCCCGATCAAAAACTGCTAGGGGCTATATTTTGTTAACCGATCTGCCCTTGTTGAACTATAATGCAATGATGACGTAAGAATATTGAAACAAATCGCATTCAAAACCTCATTTTGCAGCACGTTGCAAGGACATATCATGCCAGAAAGAGTTACCTCCCCGCTTGAGCTCTTCAAACCTGAAGAGCATTTTAGAACCTGTGAAGAGAGTTGGTTTGCAAAATATTATTGACGCCATCACATCTTTCCAAGTGAAGTCTGAGGGCGCTAAATACGTTTTTCTGACTGCTGCCTCGTCCAACCATTTCTGGGAATCTGAGGCGGCCATCGAGTCCCTTCACAAGCACGTCTTTCCCTTTCTTGAGAACTACCGATTCTTCTATTATGATCTCGGTCTCAACGAGAATCAACGAGATCTGGTGAGATTTTATAGAGGATACTCGAACAGACCCCTGGCTCAATAAAAGACTCCCATTTTCCCATTTCAACAAACAAAAGAAAGAAAAAAGAACGCCCCAGTAGTAATGAACTGTGACCTATGTCATGCATTTCGACCTTCAACTTCTACATATGACTACAAACATTTCCGGTATACAAACATGCTCGACTTACTAACTTCCGGTCAGGCCAGAGGACAAAAGAACTTTACATCGGAACGGAATAATCCGCATTACATATTTTACAAGTTCAAATCAGGGAAGAGTATCAAAACATGCAATAAATTATGCGATTTATACAAAAATACATAACTAATATTTTGGAATCGGAGAGATAAAACAAAATGCATTCTATATTTATTTGTTTATGTTGGAATTGTAAAAGTCGTTGAACGTTAATCAAACATCCATATCGGTAACGGTAAGTGAAGAAACATGAAATAATGTTGATACATTTTCACCAGACACAAATGAATAATAGAATGAAATATCATGTCTTGATGTGATTAAGCTTATTTTAAAATTGATAAAACTATAAGTGAGGAAAATTATGAAGAAAGTTATTTTCAAAAATAAAAATGTCGATTGTTTTCATCTTTTCATCATTTTAAAACAGTTCCATACTGTTGCATTTGATGTCCAACACTTATGTCTTACTTTGAACTGAGAGAAACATTATCAATAAAATTATAAAACTACATAGGAATGGGGGTGAATAATTGTTAGTGTGTTATATTATATCTGAAATATATTTAACATGCAAATTATTGTATACTCAAGAAAATAATATCACTATATTTTTGATAAAAAAAAGTGATCCACGTGATTATAAAATACTTGATATTAGGGTGATCCATACAGTTTTTGTTGATCATATCAAGATTTTTCTTTCTAACTGTTATCCAGGTACGATCTTACTCAGGAGCTGTTTTACGTGACTTCCCTTTCGACTCTCTACCGAAAAGATTTACAAATTTATTTTGCTATACCTGGAAACCTCTGATTATCATGGTGAGTCCTCACTAGTTATACTCTTGAGTCGTTCCAAAACCTCTGATCATCACGGTGAGTCCTCAGTGGTTATACTCTTGAGTCGTTCCAAAACCTCTGATTATCACGGTGAGTCCTCAGTGGTTATACTCTTGAGTCGTTCCAAAACCACTGATCATCACAGTGAGTCCTTGGTAATTATACTCTTGAGTCGTTCCAAAACCTCTGATCATCACGGTGAGTCCTTACTAGTTATACTCTTGAGTCGTTCCAAAACCTCTGATCATCACGGTGAGTATTTAGTATTTATACTCTTGAGTCGTTCCAAAACCTCTGATCATCACGGTGAGTCCTCACTAGTTATACTCTTGAGTCGTTTCAAAACCTGCTGTCTTCCTTTCGCTTTGTCTTCCATTCCGCCCGGTCCCTTATCCTGTCGATCCGCTTTCTCCCTGATCTATCTACTGCTAGCCTGGTTACCTGAGAAAGGCACTTCATCCACAATGCATTGTGCATTCCACAACCTGCTGTCTTCCCTTCGCTTTGTCTTTCTTTCCGTCTGTTTCCTCATTCTGTCGATCCGCTTTCTCCCTGATCTATCTATTGCTAACCTGGTTATCTGAGAAAGGCACTTCATCCACAATGCATTGTGCATTCCAAAACCTGCTGTCTTCCCTTCGCTTTGTCTTTCTTTCCGTCTGGTCTCTCAGCCTGTCGATCCGCTTTCTCCCTGATCTCTCTACTACTAACCTGGTTATCTGGGATAGGCACTTCATCCACAATGCATTGAGGTCCAGCAATGCAAAAAAAAACGAAAACTAGATGTACTCATTTACTTACATTCAGACAGAAAAGAGAAAAATGATGCTCTCACACAGTTGGGAGATGCCAACAAACGTCGGAAATACCAATAGTCATTTATTCATTCGGGCGTGTCAGAGATTACAACTAGCGACTGAACATAAGGGTCATTTATTCATTCAGACGTGTCAGAGATGACAACTAGCGACTGAATATAAGGGTCCCATGGACCACGCCCCAAACATTATTTTCATTTCTTCGCCAAAAACAAAAGGACAAGAAAGCACAGAGGATAACCATTTGGAGATTTGATCTACTAAAGGCCACAGTACATTGCACACCCTCAATTTGGATTCTCCCTCTAACCAATCATATCCATTTGTTTCAAACGCTAGTGTGCGACGTTTAAATGTCTACATTACTTTAATATTGGGAAGATATAAATGTTTGCTGGAAACCTCGTCAAGTCTAATCAGAGGAGAATATCATTTAAAATTCCATGTCTGTGTCTTATTGCAGGCTCATATTTCAAGTGCAGAGGTTCTCATATGGCTGGACAGTTCAATTCGGTTCCAGAAGGACATCAGGCCGTTGCTGAAGAACGTTGTCCACACGGGGGTGTTGGTGGGGAACAACGGCCTCCACTTCCCTCAGCACGTGCACGGGGACATGTTCTCCTACTTCGGGGACGAGGCGTGTCAGTTCGCGGAGTACCAGGAGATCGACGCCAACTTGATATTCTTCCACAACGAACCGTTTACACGGAAACTCGTCCTTGAACCCTTATGCGCATGCGCTCTGGACGTAAACTGCATGTGTCCACAGAAGGATATACAAATGGGTTGCTCTGCTGGGATCAGACAATACTCCAAATGTCACCGGTTTGATCAGGCTGCACTGGGGTACATTCTGATCAAGCTCCTGCAGGGGGCTAAAGCAAGTTGTATCTTACACAAAGAACCATTCCACACTGTTGAACGTGACAATGGGGGAACGTATCTGGAGAAAAAGAAACGTGAGAAAGAGGGTTCACAGGTTCAGATTGGGAATATTTAAATTTATGATAAACCATATTCTTATCTTTTATTATCTTTATTCGTTAGATATTCAACTAAAATTATGTACGTGTGACAATGTATAAATAGATTGGCCAGCTTGACTGAGTAACCAAATACGTTATTACACAGTCAAGTCATTATGATACGTTGTTATAACACAGTCAAGTCATTATGATACGTTGTTATAACACAGTCGAGTCATTACGATACGTTGTTATAAAACAGTCAAGTCATTATTATACGTTATCATAAAACAGTCAAGTCATTATGATACGTTGTTATAAAACAGTCAAGTCATTATGAAACGTTGTTATAAAACAGTCAAGTTATTATGATACGTTGTTATCAAACAGTCAAGTCATTATGATACATTGTTATAAGACAGTCAAGTCATTATGATACGTAGTTATAAAACAGTCAAGTCATTATGATACGTTGTTATCAAACAGTCAAGTCATTATAATACGTTGTTATCGATACGCTGTTATAATATGTTTATAAAACAGTCAAGTCCTTATGATACGCTGTTAAAAACAGTCAAGTCCTTATGATACATTGTTATCGATACGTTGTTATAATATGTGTTATAAAACAGTCAAGTCATTATGATACGTTGTTATAAAACAGACAAGTCATTACGGTACGTTGTTATGAAACAGTCAAGTCATTATGATACGTTATAATAATGATACATGACCTTGTAAGTCAGAACAGTTCGACGAGTTTACAAAGCTCTAAACAGCGATGTGTAGTTACGTAATAATATATTCAAAGTTCAGGTTATATTTGTATGTAGTTTACAAGCTCTTTTCAAACGAGTGAAAGAGAAGCCATTATTGCAAAAATGTATGTATGTGTAAATCATGTCAGCTATTTATATAACATCGAGACACTTGATTATTAAATCATTTCATTGTCAGCAATTTATGACACGGAGAGACTGTGTATTAAATCATTGCAATGTCAGCAATTTATGACTCGGTGAAGACACCTTCTATGAACGAGTGTTACTCAGTAATAGTGCAGAATATGTTCAATGGTTTTCTGATATTTTTATATTTAAGTGGCTAGAGCTATATAGACCTGTGAATATTGTATAAAATACAATATCACTGTCACTGTAGCCCGATTGACAGTTTATTTCACAGAGCCGTCCTACAACTACAACAAATAATCTGACTACAACCGTACTACAATTCTATCAAATACACCGGCTACAACCGGTACTATAAAACCATCAAATACACTGGCTACAACTGGTACTACAACTCCTTTAATACACCTGCTACAACCGGTACTAAAACTCCATCAAATACATCAGCTACAACCGGTACTAAAACTCCATCAAATACACCGTCTACAACCGGTACTAAAACTCCATCAAATACACCAGCTACAACTGGTACTACAACTCCATCAAATACACCGGCTACAACTGGCACTACAACTCCATCAAATACACCAGCTACAACCGGTACTACAACTCCATCAAATATACCAGTTACAACCGGTACTAAAACTCCATCAAATACACCGGCTACAACTGGTACTGCAACTCCATCAAATACACCGGCTACAACCGGTACTAAAACTCCATCAAATACACCTGCTACAACCGGTACTAAAACTCCATCAAATACACCGGCTACAACTGGTACTGCAACTCCCTCAAATACACCGGCTACAACCGGTACTAAAACTCCATCAAATACACCTGCTACAACCGGTACTAAAACTCCATCAAATATACCAGCTACAACTGGTACTACAACTCCAACAAACACGTCGGCTACAACTGGTACTGCAACTCCATCAAATACACCGGCTACAACCGGTCCTAAAACTCCATCAATTGCACCGGCCACAACCGGTCCAAAAACTCCATCAAATACACCTGCTACAACAGATACTACAACTCTATAAAATACACCAGCTACAACCAGTACAAAAACTACATCAAATACACCGGCTACAACTGGTACTGCAACTCCATCAAATACACCGGCTACAACCGGTACTAAAACTCCATCAAATACACCTGCTACAACCGGTACTAAAACTCCATCAAATATACCAGCTACAACTGGTACTACAACTCCAACAAACACGTCGGCTACAACTGGTACTGCAACTCCATCAAATACACCGGCTACAACCGGTCCTAAAACTCCATCAAATACACGAGCTACAACCGGTACTAAAACTCCATCAAACACACCGGCTACAATCGGTACTAAAACACAATCAAATACAGCGGGGTTCAACCGGGTTCTGCAACTCCATCAAATACACTGGCTACAACCAATACTACATTTCTATCAAATACACCTGCTACAACCAGTACAAAAACACCATCAAATACACCGGCTACAACCGGTACTACAACTCCATCAAATACACCTGCTACAACCGGTACTAAAACTCCATCAAATATACCAGCTACAACTGGTACTACAACTCCAACAAACACGTCGGCTACAACTGGTACTGCAACTCCATCAAATACACCGGCTACAACCGGTCCTAAAACTCCATCAAATACACGAGCTACAACCGGTACTAAAACTCCATCAAACACACCGGCTACAATCGGTACTAAAACACAATCAAATACAGCGGGGTTCAACCGGGTTCTGCAACTCCATCAAATACACTGGCTACAACCAATACTACATTTCTATCAAATACACCTGCTTCAACCAGTACAAAAACACCATCAAATACACTGGCTACAACCGGTACTATAACTCAATCAAATACACCGGCTACAACCAATACTACATTTCTATCAAATACACTGGTTACAACCGGTACTACAACTCCATGAAATACACTGGCTACAACCGTTACTACATTTCTATCAAATACACTGGCTACAACCAATACTACATTTCTATCAAATACACTGGCTACAACCGGTACTACAACTCCATCAAATACACTGGCTACAACCGGTACTACAACTCCATCAAATACACCAGCTACAACTGGTACTACAACTCTATCAAATACACCAGCTTAAACCGGTCCTACAACTCCATCTTATACACCGGCTACAACCGGTACTACAACTCAACCAATTACACCTGCTACAACCAGTTCTACAACACACTAAAATATACCAGTTACAACCGGTACTACAACTACATCAAATATACCAGTTACAACTGGTACAACAACTTTTTTAAATATACAAGTTATGAAGGTACTACGTACACTTCTATCAAATACACCAGTTACAACCGGCACTATAACTCCATCAAATAGACCAGCTACAGCCGGCACTATCACTCCATCAAATACACCGGCTACAACCGGTACTAAAACACCATCAAATACACCAGCAACAACCGGTACTAAAACACCATAAAATACAGCGGGTGCAATCAGTACTACAACTCCATCAAATTCACCGGCTACAACTGGTACTAAAACACCATCAAATACAGCGGGTTCAACCGGTACTACACTTCTATCAAATACACCAGCTACAACCAGTACGCCAACTCCATCAAATACACCGGCTACAAGTGAAACTATAACTCCATTAAATACACCGGCTACAACTGGTACTATAACTCCATCAAATACACCGACTACAACCGGCAC
This sequence comes from Steromphala cineraria, assembly GCA_916613615.1. Classification (NCBI taxonomy): domain Eukaryota; kingdom Metazoa; phylum Mollusca; class Gastropoda; order Trochida; family Trochidae; genus Steromphala; species Steromphala cineraria. The sequence goes on from OU744737.1 coordinate 39,180,527, forward strand.
TAAAACTCCATCAAATACACCGGTTACAACCGGTACTACAACTCCATCAAATACACCTGCTACAACAGGTACTACAACTCCATCAAATACACCGGCTACAACCGGTACTAAAACTCCATCAAATACACCTGCTACAACCGGTACTAAAACTCCATCAAATACACCGTCTACAACTGGTACTGCAACTCCCTCAAATACACCGGCTACAACCGGTACTAAAACTCCATCAAATACACCTGCTACAACCGGTACTAAAACTCCATCAAATATACCAGCTACAACTGGTACTACAACTCCAACAAACACGTCGGCTACAACTGGTACTGCAACTCCATCAAATACACCGGCTACAACCGGTCCTAAAACTCCATCAATTGCACCGGCCACAACCGGTCCAAAAACTCCATCAAATACACCTGCTACAACAGATACTACAACTCTATAAAATACACCAGCTACAACCAGTACAAAAACTACATCAAATACACCGGCTACAACTGGTACTGCAACTCCATCAAATACACCGGCTACAACCGGTACTAAAACTCCATCAAATACACCTGCTACAACCGGTACTAAAACTCCATCAAATATACCAGCTACAACTGGTACTACAACTCCAACAAACACGTCGGCTACAACTGGTACTGCAACTCCATCAAATACACCGGCTACAACCGGTCCTAAAACTCCATCAAATACACGAGCTACAACCGGTACTAAAACTCCATCAAACACACCGGCTACAATCGGTACTAAAACACAATCAAATACAGCGGGGTTCAACCGGGTTCTGCAACTCCATCAAATACACTGGCTACAACCAATACTACATTTCTATCAAATACACCTGCTACAACCAGTACAAAAACACCATCAAATACACCGGCTACAACCGGTACTAAAACTCCATCAAATACACCTGCTACAACCGGTACTAAAACTCCATCAAATATACCAGCTACAACTGGTACTACAACTCCAACAAACACGTCGGCTACAACTGGTACTGCAACTCCATCAAATACACCGGCTACAACCGGTCCTAAAACTCCATCAAATACACGAGCTACAACCGGTACTAAAACTCCATCAAACACACCGGCTACAATCGGTACTAAAACACAATCAAATACAGCGGGGTTCAACCGGGTTCTGCAACTCCATCAAATACACTGGCTACAACCAATACTACATTTCTATCAAATACACCTGCTTCAACCAGTACAAAAACACCATCAAATACACTGGCTACAACCGGTACTATAACTCAATCAAATACACCGGCTACAACCAATACTACATTTCTATCAAATACACTGGTTACAACCGGTACTACAACTCCATGAAATACACTGGCTACAACCAATACTACATTTCTATCAAATACACTGGCTACAACCAATACTACATTTCTATCAAATACACTGGCTACAACCGGTACTACAACTCCATGAAATACACTGGCTACAACCGGTACTACAACTCCATCAAATACACCAGCTACAACTGGTACTACAACTCTATCAAATACACCAGCTTAAACCGGTCCTACAACTCCATCTTATACACCGGCTACAACCGGTACTACAACTCAACCAATTACACCTGCTACAACCAGTTCTACAACACACTAAAATATACCAGTTACAACCGGTACTACAACTACATCAAATATACCAGTTACAACTGGTACAACAACTTTTTTAAATATACAAGTTATGAAGGTACTACGTACACTTCTATCAAATACACCAGTTACAACCGGCACTATAACTCCATCAAATAGACCAGCTACAGCCGGCACTATCACTCCATCAAATACACCGGCTACAACCGGTACTAAAACACCATCAAATACACCAGCAACAACCGGTACTAAAACACCATAAAATACAGCGGGTGCAATCAGTACTACAACTCCATCAAATTCACCGGCTACAACTGGTACTAAAACACCATCAAATACAGCGGGTTCAACCGGTACTACACTTCTATCAAATACACCAGCTACAACCAGTACGCCAACTCCATCAAATACACCGGCTACAAGTGAAACTATAACTCCATTAAATACACCGGCTACAACTGGTACTATAACTCCATCAAATACACCGACTACAACCGGCACTAAAACTCCATCAAATACACCGGTTACAACCGGTACTACAACTCCATCAAATACACCTGCTACAACAGGTACTACAACTCTATCAAATACACTGGCTACAACCGGTACTACAACTCCATCAAACACACCGGCTACAATCGGTACTGCAAATCCATCAAATACACCAGCTACAACCGGTACTACAACTCCATCAAATACACCGGCTACAACCGGCACGATAACTCCATCAAATACACCGGCTACAACCGGCACGATAACTCCATCAAATACAGCGGGGTTCAACCGGGTTCTGCAACTCCATCAAATATACCGGCTACAACCAATACTACATTTCTATCAAATACACCTGCTACAACCAGTGCAAAAACACCATCAAATACACCGGCTACAACCGGTACTAGAGTAGAGCCGTGGTTTTCCGTACACCCGAGGAAAAGAACACTCGTGGCGCTATTGCAAATTATATAAACCTTACTATTAATTGATTTAACGAAGCTGAATGAACTAAAGATTAGATTCTCCTTTTAGTATTAACAGGGGGATTTATTTTTTTATTGTATCAACGAATATATCAGATATATCACTGTTCGAAAATTCCGCACACTTGGCTGGTAATTCCGTACACGAAAGCTGCCTATTCCGTACACATGTCGAAACATGTGATAATTTTATTAAATATACATAGATTGTTAAAGGTAATTGATCTAAACGAATCTTGAAGATGCATGCAACAATATTTGTGTTTGTAAATATCTGACGAAACAGCAACTTTGTCTCAAAGACATATGTACTATACCATATAGTAAACTAACAGTGATGATTTATCTCATTTTCTTGATTACTGTAAACATAGAACGTCAATGACAAGGTATTAAAGCCATCCTTACTAAAAGTTTGCCTTTTTTCGGTCTGAAAACATAATCCCCATGTATCACAAGCAACTGAGAATTTTTTTTTGCATCTTTTGACAATTTCAACTCGTTATTTGTAGCGGAACAATTAAATGTTGAATATGCTCCAAGACTAACGGATGGTTATTGACCTCTATTTATTGCGGTTTTTATAAGATATTTTCAATTTCAATCATCATATGTGACAATATACACGAATAGAATCAAAATCAGATGTCATAACCGATTTCTTTAAGTTTTGATACGAAATGGCTAACAAGGGAAAAGCTATAAAGTTTGCATTTTCCTTTTAAAGTTCTTAAACTGATACTATCCTGTCATTAATGTATGTTGTAAAGCAAATCAAACTTATTCAAAGGGGCACACTTAGAAATAACATTTAAAAATGAAAGTTTTAAAAAGTTTTATGGGTGAAAATCATTTTCTGTTTGGTGGCATTGAGAGGGTTAAACCGAAAATAGGTGTACGGAATAACAAGCACCCTGCAAAAGCAGCAAATTCAGCTGCGTGCTATTCCGTACACTTTTGTTAGGTCTTATTTCGTCTTTAAAATACAGTGTTTTGAGTCAGGTATGATTTCAGATTGTTTATCAAGTTCCAAACATATTATTTCAATGATTTTATTCTATATAAAAGTTTTAATTGATTATGGAATGACCCGAATAGCGTAAAGTAATGAACGACCTAGAATGATAATTACTATGAAGGTCAGGGTAAAAAAATGGGCGTGGTCAACCTCATTCAACCAATCATTGTTTTTATTAAATTTTTGACAGAAAACGACAACTTGAAAAAGTAATAATTTTTTCAAAACTGTTTTGGCTTTGGCGGGAATTAATTTTTACACTTTTCAAAACAAACCAGAGACTTTACAAAGCAAAATATCGAGGTGTACGGAATTAGCCGACCGTACGGAATAGCACGGCTCTACTCTACATCTCCATGAAATACACCTGCTACAACCGGTACTACAAAGTCATCAAATACATTGGCTACAACTGGTACTATAACTCTATCAAATACACCGGCTTAAACCGGTACTACAACTCCATTTAATACACCAGCTACAACTGGTACTACAACTCCATCAAATACATCAGCTACAACCGGTACTACAACACCATCAAATACACCGGCTACAACCGGTACTACAACTCCATCTTATACACCAGCTACAACCGGTACTACAACTCCATCAAATACACCAGTTACAACCGGTACTACAACTCCATCAAACACACCGGCTACAACCGGTACTACAACTCTATCAAATACACCGGCTACAACCGGTACTACAACTCCATCAAATACATCAGCTACAACTGGTACTACAACTCCATCAAATACACCAGCTACAACTGGTACTACAACTCCATCAAATACATCAGCTACAACTGGTACTACAACTCCATCTTATACACCAGCTACAACCGGTACTACAACTCCATCAAATACACCAGTTACAACCGGTACTACAACTCCATCAAACACACCGGCTACAACCGGTACTACAACTCTATCAAATACACCGGCTACAACCGGTACTACAACTCCATCAAACACACCGGCTACAATCGGTACTGCAAATCCATCAAATACACCAGCTACAACCGGTACTACAACTCCATCAAATACACCGGCTACAACCGGCACGATAACTCCATCAAATACAGCGGGGTTCAACCGGGTTCTGCAACTCCATCAAATACACCGGCTACAACCAATACTACATTTCTATCAAATACACCTGCTACAACCAGTGCAAAAACACCATCAAATACACCGGCTACAACCGGTACTACATCTCCATGAAATACACCTGCTACAACCGGTACTACAAAGTCATCAAATACATTGGCTACAACTGGTACTATAACTCTATCAAATACACCGGCTACAACCGGTACTACAACTCCATCTAATACACCGGCTACAACAGGTACTACAACTCCATCAAATACACCTGCCACAACAGGTACTACAACTCCATCAAATATACCGGCTACAACCAAAACTAAAACTCCATCAAATACACTGGCTACAACCGGTACTACAACTCCATGAAATACACCTGCTACAACCGGTACTACAAAGTCATCAAATACATTGGCTACAACTGGTACTATAACTCTATCAAATACACCGGCTACAACGGGCACTAAAACTCCATCAAATACACCGGCTACAACTGGTACTATAACTCTATCAAATACACCGGCTTAAACCGGTACTACAACTCCATCTTATACACCAGCTACAACCGGTACTACAACTCCATCAAATACATCAGCTACAACCGGCACGATAACTCCATCAAATACAGCGGGGTTCAACCGGGTTCTGCAACTCCATCAAATACACTGGCTACAACCAATACTACATTTCTATCAAATACACCTGCTACAACCAGTGCAAAAACACCATAAAATACACCGGCTACAACCGGTACTACAACTCCATCAAATACACTGGCTACAAGCAATACTACATTTCTATCAAATACACCTGCTACAACCAGTGCAAAAACACCATCAAATACACCGGCTACAACCGGTACTACATCTCCATGAAATACACCTGCTACAACCGGTACTACAAAGTCATCAAATACATTGGCTACAACTGGTACTATAACTCTATCAAATACACCGGCTTAAACCGGTACTACAACTCCATCTTATACACCAGCTACAACCGGTACTACAACTCCATCAAATACATCAGCTACAACTGGTACTACAACTCCATCAAATACACCAGCTACAACCGGTACTACAACTCCATCAAATACATCAACTACAACTGGTACTACAACTCCATCTTATACACCGGCTACAACCGGTACTACAACTCCATCAAATACACCAGTTACAACCGGTACTACAACTCCATCAAATACACCAGCTACAACCAAAACTACAACTCTATAAAATACATCGGCTACAACCGGCACTATAACTCCATCAAATACACCGGCTACAACCAGTACTAAAACACAATCAAAAACAGCGGGTTCAACCAGTACTGCAACTTCATCAAATACACTGGCTACAACCAATTCTACATTTCTATCAAATACACCGGCTACAACCAGTACAAAAACACCATAAAATACACTGGCTACAACCGGTACTACAACTCCATGAAATACCCCTGCTACAACCGGTACTAAAACTTCATCAAATACACGAGCTACAACCGGTACTACAACTCCATCAAATACATCAGCTACAACTGGTACTACAACTCCATCAAAACACCTGCTACAACTGGTACTACAACTCGGTCAAAAACACCGGCTACAACTGGTACTACAACTCCATTAAATACACCGGCTACAACTGGTACTATAACTCCATCAAATACACCGGCTACAACCGGCACTAAAACTCCATCAAATACACCGGCTACAACCGGTACTACAACTCCATCAGATACACCGGCTACAACTGGTACTACAACTCCATTAAATACACCGGCTACAACTGGTACTATAACTCCATCAAATACACCGGCTACAACCGGCACTAAAACTCCATCAAATACACCGGCTACAACCAATACTACAACTCTATCTAATACACCGGCTACAATCGGTACTAAAACACAATCAAATACAGCCAGTTCAACCCGGTTCTGCAACTCCATAAAATACACTGGCTACAACCGGTACAAAAACACCATCAAATACACTGGCTACAACCGGTCCTACAACTCCATAAAATACACCTGCTACAACCGGAACTACAACGTCATCAAATACATTGGCTACAACTGGTACTACAACTCCATCAAATACACTGGCTACAACCAATACAAAAACTCCATCAAATTCACCGGCTACAACCGGTACTACAACTCCATGAAATACACCTGCTACAACCGGTACTACAAAGTCATCAAATACATTGGCTACAACCGGTACTACAACTCCATCTTATACACCGGCTACAACCGGTACTACAACTCAACCAATTACACCTGCTACAACCAGTTCTACGACACACTAAAATATACCAGTTACAACCGGTACTACAACTCAATCAAAAAGACCAGCTACAAATCATTCGAATTTAACCATTTCAGAACTCATTAAATTCTATTTGTTTAGATTTGGAAAAGAGTTTTCTTCAAAGTATCAGAAATATTAAGCTGAAAATTTTATTTGAAAAACAACAAGAGATAGGCTGATATATTCATATACCCCTCGCTTGAACGTATATAATCTCCACCTTTGACATTTCAATATGCAATGTGAGGTTGTAAATAATACAATAATATAATACAACTAACTTTCCTTGTTCCTTGTGCAGGTGATAAAAATATACGCCTGGATCCCTACTTATATAAATTGTTAATATGATAACAATGCCAACCTCGATACGGATGATTTCCATACGGTCTTCCATACTACATTAAATTTATCCAAATCTTCTTTAAGTTCAACAGAAACGAAATTAACTGTTGAATATAGAACTGTTATCTAAAACAAGTTATGTAGTAAATATATGAAATAACCCGGTACCGAGCAGAGGTTATTTCCATAACCGGAGTAATCGGGTAATAAATTAATCCTGCAATGGTTTCAACTAAATTTTTGTATATACAATTGACTCATAACGCTTTAACATATCTTGATAAGAATATACATTTAGACTTCTTACAATACCCCTTGATTAGGATTTTAAAACAAAAACCTTGATTCTTTACATTAAAAACTATTTTATTACAATGTTTCAATTACTTTTCTTAATATACAATTAATTAATAAACGTTTTCGTGAGATATCTTGCGGGATTAACATGTCTTGATTAATGTTAACATTTAGACAACTTACAATACCATCTGCTAAGGGTTTAAGTACTGAAAACTTGAATCCTGACATTTTAAAACTATTTTTATTGTAATATTGCTTTATGTTTGTAGCAAAAATTTAAAATTTGACATCAACAGAAACGAAATTAATTGTTGCATGTAGATTTTGTGATCTCAAATAAGTCATAGATGTTTTAAATCATCATTGAACATAAGGTAACCAATGAAATTAAAGTTTATTAAGTCACAAGAAACAAATATGTAATCTTGTTTAAAAAAACCTAGATATAGACGCTACCAGAGATAAGGTACGTCTTGTAAATCCAATATTTCTTACACAAACAACCAGAGGTTAAATAATTTATATAGTTTATATGATTCTAGTATATCAGAGGACAGTTTTGATATTTTTTCCACTAAATACAAAGCGTGCCTCAACACTTTAAAATGCTTTCTTAACGAAATATAGGTCGAATGATGTCATGCACCTATCAGCTGTTTTAGTCTCCAAGTATAAATTCCATCGCAGTTAATCCTCAGTTATTGTGTGGTTGGAGTTGAACATGTCACAAGTCTACATGTATGAATGATTCAATCGGTGACCAGAGAGAGATTAACAATCCCATTAAGTCTTTCACAGTATATTCCAATCCTTCATTAAGAAAACTCGAATAATGATTTACATAGAATATCCATATTATGACCGACAGAGAAGAGAACATGATTCACGAGGCATATATAAGAAACACAACATAGGTGTGTATCATGAACAAATCTTTTGAGACATGAAGACCTACAAGTACAGGCCGTACCCTTTTACAATTCTGGAATTGCATGAATTTCCGTGCAGTAACTTAATATTTGATACATTGTTATTCAGAAAATATTGATTCCCCTTTGTATAATTCATTCTCTCAAGTGTATTCACCACCTTACTCAATACTGGCGTTATGGCTTGTTTACTCTAGTGACCCACAGAGTTATACATATCGATCGGTACAAGCCAGACCAAATTTCAATTCTTCTAAAACCTGCTGACTTTGCTTTTCCATCTCTTCCTCCAACTCTTTTCTCCCTGATAAATCTAGTCTCTTTGGATGGCAACACCCACTTGTTAAATTGCTGATATGTTGACAACAGGGTGAAATCATGTTCCATGTGTTATATGTATATCTAACAACGTAAAGCAAGTTGAAAAAAATCTAACAGCTTATGATTTCTAAATCAATACTCATTTTAAAATATTTAATTAAACTTTTTGTCAGAGATTATCATTTGTGTGCCCAATTTATAACAGAGGTCCAAGGTCACATTAGTCACCCTGATTATTCGAAGTAAACAATAAAAAAAAATATTGTCCTTTTAGTGTGAATACCTTTAATTTTAATCATGATTTCATGTCTGACAAACAATTCATATAGCTTAACCAAACATAGTTTGTTCGTTTTGTTATTGATTTTGATTAAAATATTGTCTTCATTTGGTAACATATAATCGTTTTCGCGGTAACTCTGTATTTTTCCTTAAGAACGTGCAACTGCCCTCTTATCGCATGACACTTAGTCATTGGGCGGTGATTCATGTAAAGTCAACATTGCGGGAGAAGGATTTAGGGGAATGAACGGGAGTCGTGTAACTTAATATGCAAACAAACAATTGGAATTTAGGTCATAACCACGATCATTTAATAGTATGCCATAAACATATGTCGCACCCCTTTCAAGAGCGTTCGTAACGAAGCAACTGCTGAGAGTCCAGTTTCTATTACTCGATACAACTTGCAAAGGGTAGAACAGGGAACTTTCATTATTCAATCAGTTCGACCCGTAAGCTTGAGTCGCTGGCTTCCTGGGCGAACTTGCTGATCGGCTGAATTTGCATGACGTGACAAGTCTAGATTAACAGGCCTGGTGAGATCTAAATGATATCGTAGTGAAGCAATATAGATCTTAATCGCCATAGCGTTAGTGGAGTTTTAGAAGATGGCGGGTAAAACAAGCTTATTTGCTAAGGAAAGAAAACATTTGAAGGAGAAACATATACTTTCTCTGCACATTTGTATGAGGATTTAGAGTGGAAGCTGTGTTTGTTAAAAATTAATATATACATTTTAAGCACTTAAAAGTCACAGTCCTTATATAATGCATTTTACAACTGGGTTTCCTAAATACACGCTTGAAAGCCGTTCTTATCGCTGACGACTAGATTTGGTTTTCTTTTTCTCGGAATCAGGTACTTGTTGCCACCCAAATTGATCCCCTTCGGATGCAATTGCGATAACTGAGACGTGTTGAAATCCTACATGCATAATGATGACGTAACTGAAAGCGGGTTTGTTAAACGCTTTGCCACTTTTGCAGAGGGTAGCGTACTTTGGACGTCGAAATAAATATTTCATTGTTAATTTAAATTTATATATGATATCCAACTTATGACGAGAGATGTTTCTCACCGAGTGATAGCTAAATTTCATTACGAACCGCTTGCAAGTATGACGATTGGGCTTCATTTCTTCACTTAGTTCAGTCATTCATTTTGGATCTATGAAGTCATACAAAACCATCGGTACGAACGCAGTGTGAAACGTAACTGATGCTCTAAGGAGATACCGTCAGTTGTCATGAGCGACAAATCTGCGAACAAAATTATCCGAAAGTTGTTTACTGACAAATTTCATATTGAAATTATCAGTCTATTACCCACTTTACTATTCAATCTAAGGTCAAAGACATCTACAAGACCCGTTTGACTTATCACGTGACATGTCCAAAGGGTCATATGGTTGGTACCCCCTGCCAAATCAATTGCTATTGACAATTCTGATTTCGTTAAATTATCTTAAGGGTAATAACTACATAAATATATACTCTCCCAAAAAAGAAACGCATAGGTGATTTTGAGAATTGTTGACTAGTATAAAAACAAATAAAACAATACAAATGTGATATTTCCTTCCAAAACGTCATTGTTATATCAAGGTTTACAGCTTCAGTGCAGAAAGTCGAAAATTTTAAACTGTTCGTTTACTCATTTGAAAACGTTTTTCTGAAACATCATTTTGAAAAAATCAAAAGCAGAACTCACGTTACAGTAAAAACTAGATCATATGGTACTTCTAACCAACCTAAGGCACTCATTGTTTCAAATTTTGTTATTCAATTCTAAAATATAACATCAAAACAATATGAATTAAATAAACGTATACGTCAACGTAAAAGTAGGACACAGACACAACAACGAATGGTCATTGCATTGCAGAAAGAGTGGAGAAGAATTGCATAAAATAGATTCAATCAATTTGTCCATTCGTTTCCAAAGGGATTTCAAGCAAGAATTCTTGTAAATGGCAGGGCTTCCTTAGATTGACTTCAACTCCATCTTGTGGATAACAAAATACGGAAACAAACCGAAAACTAATGTTTTTGTCAAGGCTTACTTTTTGTTTTTAGACATGTAAATTTTCGCTTTGATACCATTGAAATTATGTGACATATTTGATATTTAAGGTGAAGCAATAAATTCTATGAAAAAATGCATATGCGTTTCTTTTTTGGGATAGTTTATATAAATAAATATATATATGTCGTGCCCAATTCCCAGAATTGCCCATTCCCCTGGTTTGGGCAAACACCCTACCCCATTCCCGGTAATAATGGTTTGGTTTTAAATAAGCTGAGTTGTACAGCTACAGCTTGAAGTTTTGTTTTGAGATGGATTTGACTGTGAATTTCTCATTGTCGAACAAGGACTGATGCACCACCGTTGGCCTTTTCTAATTCCGCTGAAAAGGCATTATAGAATATAAAGCCACGCAAAGGCGTGTTATCAGATTGTTTAAAATGGGTTTTCTGCAAGCATATTGCCTGAGCATTATATGATTGAGCAAGTAAAGCTCGTTAAAATTGGCTTTAAAACCACAACAATTGGAGAATTACGCCCACCTGGATCCTCAGAAGATGCTCTTTGCCGCGATGGAGAGCGACTTGTTGACCTGGAAGGACATGGGGATTGTATTAAAACAGACAGTAAATAGCACCAATAGTGTTTGATGCCATACGCCGATCGACACGTGTGTGTTTTCCATCAAATAAGAGCCAATCCTTAAATTCTTGTTCCCACTTGCTCTGAAACGATCTTGTCCTGCATGAATTGTCATATTCCGTTTGTTTGTTTTTGATTTCTTCATGTGTTTGTTTAGTGTTTATGGCCGGTGGATCAACACATTGCAAGAACCGCCACATTTCGAAACTAAAGCAAAGCTCATAACATCACTAGAATGTCTGCCCTTATATACGAAGCCTATGACTATGGAGATTGATTTTCAAAGCTCACGACATAACTAGGCTTGTCTGTTGTCATGTACGATGACTAATAGCGAAGCCTATAAACACAGTGAAGATTCCCTTTATTCAACTGGTGTTTACATTAACATGCGCAGCGAACAAAAGTGAAACTAAGTCAAATTTACTTTTGATTCGCGATTATTAGCAAAGTTTTGTTTCAAATGGAAAACAAATGAAAATTGAAAATGTAAATATACAGTCAGTAAAGAGATAATTTACAGAAGGCCATAAGGGACTGTAGATATTTGAAACTGCCGGCCCGACGTGATTACAGTCTGCCCCGGGCCTCCGGACCGGCCATTAATTCGAACGCTGATCATAGTCCTTGACACTCTCTGGACGTTTTGATTCCCGACCACTCCTAGTTGGAACAGTCTCTTGAGGAGTGACAGGAGTAGACTTGTCCTTGGATTCTGCCGCTGGCTTCTCGTCAGCTAGTTTCTTGACAGGAGTCTTAGACAGCTCAGCTTGCCAGGTAGTCGGTCTGCTCTGCGTTGGTAGGGGTGATAACTTCCTCGCTGGTATTGAAGGATTTGGCTTTTCCTTCCACTGCTTCAGGTGCACCCGGTTTCTACGAAGAAGACTGCCGGCGTCTATGATGACTTCGTAGCTGAGTTCATCTAGTCTTTGATGGATGGTACCCTTCCTTCAGATATTGTGTTGAGTCTGAAATGGTTTGATGCGAACCACATCTTCTTCCTCTAGTGGTTTCAGGTCTTAACAGCGTGTGATGAACAACTTCTTCTGCTTGGCTTGTTGTGCTATCAACTTCTCTCGATCAGATGTTGCAACTCTAGGTTTCAACAGTTCAGCATGTGTTGGTAGAAGTGTCTTCGATCTTCTATTCCACAGTCGTTGTACATGACTTGTTCCTATACCCTGTGTTGGTGTGTTTCTGTAATCCAGAACTGCAATATACTCGTCTCCTCCACTTTCTCTGGCTTTTCGTGGGAGTTCGTCGTTTATCGCAGATTCAGCCTGCTGTTGTAAGGGCTAGTAGTCAAGTGTTCCAATTCACCGTGATCTATGTAATTCATCAGACACAAACTGGGGTCCATTGTCTGTGATAAGCTGATCATACTGTGAGGAACGTCCCTTGAGTTTATGGATTACTGTTGTTGACCTTGTGTTGTTGAGACAGTCAATTTCCCAGAGGTTGCTGTAGTAGTCCACAGTGATGACGTAGTGGTTGTTGTCGAGTGTGAAAGGGTCACAAGCAACACGTTGCCAGGGTCTCTCTGGGATTTCATGTGGACTGAAACTTTGAACAAGTTTCACAGGTACTGATGTACTCTTTAATGTCACTCGACATATTCGGCCAGTGAAGGCATTCACGTGCTCGCCGTAGGCAACCTTCAATCCCAATGTGAGATGTTTGAACTTTTGTCTTCAGTTCAATTTGTTGACTTAGGGGTATGACCACTCTCTCACCTCTGACGATTAGTCCGTTTTGAACAGTCAGTTCGTCTGCAGTGAAAAAGTAAGGAATGATCTCTGTTGGAAGATACTGTTTGTCTTCTGGCCAACCTTGTTGGATCGTGAGTTTGAGTTTCTGTAGGACCTCATCCTTTTTTCCGTTTCCTTTCTGATCTGCTTCAGCCGGTTTTCTGTTATTGTTAGGAACTTTGCCATGTTGCTTTGTTCAAACTTCATTTCTTTCTCGCTGTTTTTGCAGTGATGCTTTTGACAGAATATCTGCTTGAACTACTCCTTGCAAAATGCAACAATGAACGGTGTTGAAACCTATGTTGTCTAAAGTGCAATAAAATCCAATGTTCACTGTATGTGATAAAACCTATCATTGTTTGCTTCTACGATAAATGATACAGTTCATTTAATTGTTTATCAGTGCTAGTGTATGTACTTTGTCTAAGGTTTGGTTATCACTTCTAATTTCCCTCTCTCTCTATCTTTAATTGTCCTCGTCTATCTCGCCCTCATTTTCCCCCTTTTTCTCTCTGTCACTCTCGTTGTTAAAATAAAATTTTATAAGAAACGTGTTTGATCACTAGCTTTTTAACGGTTTGAATGGTAAAAGCGTATGAATACCGTAGCATGTCTACTATATCTATACAGCAGCTTCACTTGTACTCCTCGAACCGTTTATCAACCAGTGAAATAAATATCAATTCACTTAAATTAATGAATGAACTGTATTGCGATACTCGATTGAAAAATATCGTCGACTCATTATGCAAACCATATTCGTATGTGAAAATGGATAAATGAATAAAATTGCCTAATCAAAATAGAAACCCAGCAAACAATTTTACGTTGTCACAACGTTGTGGCAACGTCGTGTGAAGGTGTCAATAACGTTATTAGCAGCCCCGTCTAAGGACGGGGCTGCTATCAGTTTTTGTGAAGTTTCCATCGCCGCCGCCGCCGCCGCCGCCGCCGCCGCCGCACTCGTACTACTAGCTATAACTTTTTTTCACTAAGCTTTCCAGAACTCTAATTCATACCTTACTACTCATACCTCGGGGGAACGATTTTGACATGTTCACTTTCAAGGTCAAAGGTCAAGGTCACAAGATACGTATTCACTCTAAGAATTCCTTGTAAACGCGATAAATTGAAAAGTTGTTGTGCTATGAAGCTCTAACTTGGTATATATCATCCTTGGAAAAGTAAAAAAATTTGAAAAGGTTTTGGCTACAATCCGTCAAAGGTCAAGGTCACAGCAAGGTCATGACGTAAGCATGTTTTAGCGAAAATGCTTTATTTTAACTATGAACACTTTTAATCAATACATGATTGTTATACTCAATAAAAAGTGTTCAATGATCGTGTGACCTTGAAGGTCAAAGGTCAAGGTCATGAGATATGAGTTATTACAAAATGCACTAAATTTGGGTATAACTTTATCCCATTTAGCTTTTCAGAACTCATGAATATGTATAAATGTTAATACTTCCAGGGAATCATTATGACATGTTCACTTTCAAGTTCAAAGGTCAAGGTCACGAGTTATAAAATCACCGCAAAATTCTTTGTAAACACGGTAACTTGAAAAGTGTTTGTGCTATGAAGCTCTAACTTGGTATATATCATCCTTGGAAAAGTAAAAAAATTTGAAAAGGTTTCGGCTACAATCCGTCAAAGGTCAAGGTCACAGCATGGTCATGGCCAGTTCGAGCGGGTATTTTTTGTTCCACAAATATTCGGGAGGGAATTCCCTTTTGCACACGACACGTCAAAATTTATATATTCGACTTGTTTTTTATTTTTCAATGTTAATAACTATGTCAAATTTGGTAATTTGTTTTAATCCGTCCTTCAAAACAAAAAAAATAGCGAAAATTATCAAAGCCACAAGCACATCGAGCGGATTTTTTGTGGAAACGAAATTCATGGAGGACATTCCTGTTAACTAATATATACGTTTTTTTACATGATTATTTCACACTTAATTTCAAATTTGTTCATGAGGTTATCATTTCAGTTGCTCATGATTTAAAAATTTGACAAAGAATAAAGTGTATCGCCAAAAACAAGAAAACATCGTAAAATGAAGCCAATCATCGGAGCTACGAGCGTGAGATGCATTACTGGCATTTACTAACACAAAACATTGTCTTTACTGATAACTTTTATTATGCATCACGTGTAAACATGTCCCTCTTCTATCAATCAATTATTTGTTCTTGATTTACTAAATGAATTAGCATGATACAGTATATTTGTTTTCTCGCAATGCTAACAATTCAAAATGGCGGAGGAAAGCCAATCAAACTCGAAGCCATGATCATGGCGGCCACTAGGATTATTGTCAGCTGATTGTTTGGTCGGTGTTGTAGTTACTTGGATGTTTAAATTTTAGGAATTTTTTTTAAAATGTTTGCATAAAAAAATGACAGACAGACAGATTTTTTTTATTGAAATCTACATATGACACCTAAAAATGGCTAGGCTCAATCAATGTGACACTGAGAAGAATAGTTGATTCGCATCGGCTGCCGCACTCCGAATTATAGACACACTACATATTGCACCTTTCTGGATATAAAAACTTCATGTGAATTGACTAAGATATATTTTTGAAGAAAAAATGTTTTACTATGAGTGAGGTTGTGCGAACTGCGAAGTCGAGGGCGATGGAAATTCGCATGCGAGTAGACAAGAGAGAAATGTCAAGCAGATTTATTTAAGAGACATTGCTCAAAAATGAAATAACCTGAAATCTACAAAATATACGGACTTTTAACGGGATAAACATATTATTAAAATTTGCTTTATAAATTATGAGTTGACTTGTCACTGCAAAAGGCCTAAATGCAACTGATTTTACTGTTCTTCACACGACAAAGATTTTTCTAAAGTTGAAATGAGCCTATATACACATATAACCACGTAAATTCAATATTAACGTAGTGACATTGTCGAATTTTGATGATCACTGATAGCATAGGTCCCACCCAGAATTGTCCCTGCACACTACATTGCATTATGGGAAGGGACATTTCTCATTCTATTTATAGATCTGCTTATCAAATGACGCGCAGTGTCTAAAAATAGCTTCGTTAGTAGCCTAAGCTTATCGATGAAAACCCGCTCGAACGGGCCGTTTAAGCATGGTTTAGCGAAAATGCTTAATTTTAACTATGATCACTTTTAATCAATACATGATTGTTATACTCAATAAAAAGTGTTCAATTATTGTGTGACCTTGAAGGTCAAAGGTCAAGGTCATGAGAAATGAGTTATTGCAATTCCTTGTAAACACAATAACTTTAAAAGTTTTTGTGCTATGAAGTTTAGATTTTTTATATATTATCTCTTGAGAAGTAAAAAATTTACAACAAGGTTTTGGGTACGAACTGTCGAAGGTCAAGGTCACAGCAAGGTCAACATATATGGAGAAAATGGATTAATTTAATTTTTAACACTTTATTTCATTACAATAATGTTATACTCAATGAAATGTGTCATTGATTATGTGACCTTGAGTGTCAAAGGTCAAGGTCACGAGAAAATTCCCAATTGGGTGAGGCCTGTAAAAGGCGGAACAGGGTAAGGCGAAACCCCAAGTTCAGGGGCTGCTCTGCTTTTGCGGTATCCCGCAAACGCTAATCTAATTTTATAATATTATTATGACGTAATTTGTAGATTCCTTTTTACGTAATTTCGTAACGTTACAAAGCCAATGTTGTGACAACGTTTTGCCCCAACGTTATTTGTAGATTCCTCATAACGTCATTCAAACGTTGTTGTAATGTTGTTTAAAGACGTTATGAAACCAACGTCGGGGAAATGTTATTTTCTAATGTTAGTTTTAAGTCATTTGTAGATTCCTTTTTACGTAATTTTAACATAATTTTATAACGTTATAAAACCAATGTTATGGCAACGTTGTTTTCTTATGTTATTTTGACGTAATTTGTAGATTCCTTTTTACGTATTTTTAACGTAATTTTGTAACGTTACAAAACCAACATTCTGGAAACGTTGTTCTTGCACATTATTTGTAGATTCCTTTTAACGTCATTCAAACGTTGACTTGTAATGTTATTATATCAACATCCATGTAACGTTATTTTCTGATGTTATCATGATATAATTTGTGGACATCTTTTAACGCAATTTTGTAACGTTACATATTCAACTTCCTGGCAACGTTTTCTTAGACGTTATTTGTAGATTCCTTAAAACGTTATTCAAACGTCGATTTATAACGTTATGAAACCAACATCCAGGTAATGTTATTTTCTAATGTTATTATGACGTTATTTGTAGGTTCGTATTATGTAATTTTAACGTTGCAATAGTTATGTTATGACAACCTTTTTCTTAATGTTATTTGTAGATTCCTTAGAACGTAATTCTAATGTCGTTTTAAAACCAACATACGAGTAATGTTATTTTCTAATGTTAGTTTAAAACATTACAAAACTAATGTTCTGGCAACGGTTTTTTTCAAACGTTACCAATAGATTCCTATTAACGTCATTCTAACATTATTTTGTAACGTTACAATACCAACATTCAGATAACGTTGTCCTTCTTATGCGATTCAAACGTTATGTTTGAAATCATCTCAACATTGCAAAAAAAACGTCAATTTAACATTGGAAACAAATCTCCCTTGAATGTTGTAAACCAATATACCTTGAATGTTGTCAACAAACGTCCTCTTAATGTCGTAAACCAACGTCCTCTGAATGTTGTTAACAAACGTTAGTAGAACATTGTGAAATAACCTCCCCTGAATGTCATAAACAAACGTCCAAAACAACATTATTCAATCATGTCCACTGCAGGTCATGAATTAATGTTCCTCAAACTTTGTTAACCAGCCTCTGAACGTTGTAAATCAAAGTCCTTTGAACATTAAACTAAGTAAACCGACATCCTCTGAATGTTATCAACGTCTAAACCTTCTAATGAACACATGCAAATAAGAAGACAATAAGAATAATTTTCAAAAACAAATCTGAGAATAATGGTTCAAATTGTTTACTTCATATCCAAATATCTACATTCATTCACATTTGAAGGTCAGTCAGTTGACATTTACAGAAGTAGAGTACATCTTGATATTCATCATACCTGAAATCAAAACATAAGAATAAATGTTAGTTGTGAATTCTCAGAGAAATGAATCAAACATACTATTTGAAAAAAAGTAAACTTTTAGTGATGAAAATTTTGCAAGTGTACTTTTCATATTTTAAGGACAGCAGTATTATTAATGCAGACAACATTTACTTAAATATAGGTTAAATGGTAATTGAAAGTTAATGTCTATGACTGTTTCATCAACTGCCTTTATACACATTTTTATTGAGCAACAAGGAAGAAATTAGATCACAATACCCCATCTGCCATTTGACGGCCTTCACAAAACATAATTTATGATGAAAACTCATGTAATCAATGTTATCAAAGCAGAGAAATACTTATACAGTATCATCAAAAGCAACTTGTGTCTGCTGAATCACTCAATGTAAGCTGTGACTTTAAAATGTAAGCTGTAACTTAAAAATGTCTGCAATCAAGCTTTTGAAATATTCACGAGATACCACATTCATTAGAAATTGAAAACTGTTCATTTGCTGTCTGTGTATCCACCCAGTGAGATATCAAGCCAACAAGGTTTTACAATTTAACAATTAGACTATCAGTGAAATCGTTCACAAGAATCCTGTTGATCGTCGTATGGATACTGCTGAATACAATGTCATCAGTAAACACAATGTTTAAAGGGACAGTTGCATTTTATTTTTGAAAATTTAATATCTTCACTTCTTCATTGATAATTAAAAATATTACTTTGATAGTGTCAAAAATCTCATTACACAGTTTTTAAACAATCATCAATAGTCAGAGAAAAGTTATAAAGATTTACATAAAGTTCATTGGCAGACATGTTTGTTTGAACACCTTTAATTTATTTTGAGTAAGAACAAGCAAACTATTCTATGAGATTTACTGAGAAGAAATTCATTTATAGCTCATCTGGCCTGTAAGGCCGGATGGGCTTATGGCATGGCATGGCGTCTGTCCATCCGTAAACTTAATGGAATTTTGTCTTCTCCAGAACCACAAGCCCTAAAAGCTGAAATTTTGTGTACAGAGTCCTTGGCCAGTGAGGATTATAAATTGTAGCTTTGGTGGCCCTGTGCAACATAAGGGCCACACCCTCCATCTCCTTGACCAGAACCATAAGGCCTAGAAAGCTGAAACTTTGTGTACAGACTCCTTGACTAGTGAGGATTATCAACTGTAGCTTTATAATAATAATAAGGGTCACAGGGGCCACGCCCTAAAAACCTATTTTCATCTTCTTCTCCAGAACCATAAGGTCTAGAAAGCTGAAACTTTGTGTACAAATGGCTATAATAATCGAAAGAAGTTAAAACCCCCAATATGCACATCTACACAAAATGATTGATCCATATACCAAGTTTGGTTGAGTCTTACAGTTTTTGAGCTTTGCTCCTGAAACAAAATTCTGAGATACGTTTCCATGAAAACTGCTAAAAATAATAATCCCAAAAAATTGAAACCCCCAAAAGGCACATCTGCACATGATTTATCCATGTACCAAGTTACATTGAGCTAGGTCTTAAAGTTTTACAGATTTGCTTGGGACTGTCTTTTGAGCTTTCTAAACCCTTTGATTCTGTTATGGAAGATGAAGATAGGTTTTAGGATGTGGCCCCTCGAGCCATAGGGTTCCAAATCTCTTTTGAAATCAAAATTTTTGCAGTTAAAGGTCGTTTTATATGTCGTGACAAACATATATTCCAAGGTTTTTTTTAAAAATGAATGAAGAAAAAAATAATCTTGACTTAATATATTGAAAACACAAGGAATGACACTTTCGTCATCTGATCGAAAAAAGTCAACTTTTCACAATGCACTGAAATTGTATACATTCTTTTAACTTTCTTTTAAATTTGATCAAAGTATTAAAGTAAGTGTATCAAAAACAACATGTTTATTCACTAAAGTGTAGTAGTGTTTGAGAAAACATTGAGCTTCAAATGTGTTATTGGCTCCAAGTACAATTGCATAATCAGGGACAATAACTCCGTCCAAAATAACATTCGGATGGTTTTCAAACTCATTTAAAAGTATCGTATGGGGGTATCCAAAACCAAACTTTTATTCACCTAGGTGTCATGGTGTCTAGTAAACTTGTCCCACCTTGACTCAAGGTCCTATTTCAAAATCAAGAGTAATAATTCTATCAAAAATAATATCCTGGAAATAGAGTTATTATCTGGTGTACCAATTACCAATATTTTATTCACATAGGTGTTATTGGCGCATCAGAACTGGTAATCACTCCAAGTCAAACTGCACAATCAATTGGCATAACATGGCTTTCCACTTTGAAGGAGCGTATTATCAAGTGTATCCTAGTACGAAACTTTCTCTCATCTAGGTATAAAATATTTTTTGTTCAAAAAGTGATGTTCATTGAAACAACAAGAAAACTTAATTCCAGAAAATTCAAAATTGTTCTCTACTCAAGACAAAGTTATTGTCATCTTGTGTACAAAAGTTTGGTCGATCTAAAGTAAGAGTTAACTGTTTTTGAGATAATTGACGGAACGGAAGGACAGAGTGCCCACACTTACTTCGAAGTGAGGTTATAAAATATGTATGAAGAAGTTGTAAACTAAAAAAAATAGAGCCATTGGCTCAGTAGCTCATCAGGCTTCATCATCAATTATGCTGTAGAGTGTGGCCAATGTGATTCCCCCTTTGTAGAGGCCACAAGGGCACCAATCATAAAATTAAGTATATAGGCGACAAGTTTCAGTTTTCTAGGCCTTATACTTCAGGAGAAGAAGATGAAAATAGATTTGAAGGACATTCCTGTTGCCTTTATTAGGGACAACAGGGTCACCAAAGCTACAATTTATAATCCTCACCAGTCAAGGAGTCTGCAAACAAAGTTTCAGCTTTCTAGGCCTTATGGTTCTGGAGAAGAAGATGAAAATAGGTTTTTAGGGCATGGCATCTGTGACCCTTATTAGGGGTCACAGGGCCACCAAAGCTACAATTTATATTCCTCACTCTTCAAAGAGGCTTTACACAAAGTTTCAGCTTTCTTGGCCTTATGGTTCTGGAGAAGAAGATGAAAATAGGTTTTTAGAGCGTGGCCCCTGTGACCCTTATTAGGGGTCAAAGGGCCACTAAAGCTACAATTTATAATTCTCACTAGCCAAGGAGTCTGTACACAAAGTTTCAGCTTTCTAGGCCTTATGGTTCTGGAAAAGATGAAAATAGATTTTTGGAGCGTGGCCCCTGTGACCCTTATTAGGGGTCACTGGGCTACCAAAGCTACAATTTATAATCCTCACTAGCCAAGGAGTCTGTACACAAAGTTTCAGCTTTCTAGGCCTTATGGTTCTGGAGAAGAAGATGAAAATGGGTTTTTAGGGCGTGGCTCCTGTGGCCCTTTTTTGGGGTCACAGGGCTACCAAAGGTACAATTTATAATCTTCACTAGCCAAGGAGACTGTACACAAAGTTTCAGCTTTCTTGGCCTTATGGTTCTGGAGAAGAAGATGAAGATAGGTTTTTAGGGCGTGGCCCCTGTGGCCCTTATTTGGGGTCACAGGGCCACCAAAGCTACAATTTATAATCCTCACTAGCCAAGGAGTCTGTACACAAATTTTCAGCTTTCTAGGGTTTATGGTTCTGGAGAAGAAGATGAAAATAGGTTTTTAGAGCGTGGCCCCTGTGACCCTTATTAGGGGTCAAAGGGCCACTAAAGCTACAATTTATAATTCTCACTAGCCAAGGAGTCTGTACACAAAGTTTCAGCTTTCTAGGCCTTATGGTTCTGGAAAAGATGAAAATAGATTTTTAGAGCATGGCATCTGTGGCCCTTATTAGGGGTCACTGGGCTACCAAAGCTACAATTTATAATCCTCACCAGTCAAGGAGTCTGCAAACAAAGTTTCAGCTTTCTAGGCCTTATGGTTCTGGAGAAGAAGATGAAAATAGGTTTTTAGGGCATGGCATCTGTGACCCTTATTAGGGGTCACAGGGCCACCAAAGCTACAATTTATATTCCTCACTCTTCAAAGAGGCTTTACACAAAGTTTCAGCTTTCTTGGCCTTATGGTTCTGGAGAAGAAGATGAAAATAGGTTTTTAGAGCGTGGCCCCTGTGACCCTTATTAGGGGTCAAAGGGCCACTAAAGCTACAATTTATAATTCTCACTAGCCAAGGAGTCTGTACACAAAGTTTCAGCTTTCTAGGCCTTATGGTTCTGGAAAAGATGAAAATAGATTTTTGGAGCGTGGCCCCTGTGACCCTTATTAGGGGTCACTGGGCTACCAAAGCTACAATTTATAATCCTCACTAGCCAAGGAGTCTGTACACAAAGTTTCAGCTTTCTAGGCCTTATGGTTCTGGAGAAGAAGATGAAAATGGGTTTTTAGGGCGTGGCTCCTGTGGCCCTTTTTTGGGGTCACAGGGCTACCAAAGGTACAATTTATAATCTTCACTAGCCAAGGAGACTGTACACAAAGTTTCAGCTTTCTTGGCCTTATGGTTCTGGAGAAGAAGATGAAGATAGGTTTTTAGGGCGTGGCCCCTGTGGCCCTTATTTGGGGTCACAGGGCCACCAAAGCTACAATTTATAATCCTCACTAGCCAAGGAGTCTGTACACAAATTTTCAGCTTTCTAGGGTTTATGGTTCTGGAGAAGAAGATGAAAATAGGTTTTTAGGGTGTGGCCCCTGTGGCCCTTATTTGGGGTCACAGGGCCACCAAAGCTACAATTTATAATCCTCACTAGCCAAGGAGTCTGTACACAAATTTTCAGCTTTCTAGGGTTTATGGTTCTGGAGAAGAAGATGAAAATAGGTTTTTAGAGCGTGGCCCCTGTGACCCTTATTAGGGGTCAAAGGGCCACTAAAGCTACAATTTATAATTCTCACTAGCCAAGGAGTCTGTACACAAAGTTTCAGCTTTCTAGGCCTTATGGTTCTGGAAAAGATGAAAATAGATTTTTGGAGCGTGGCCCCTGTGACCCTTATTAGGGGTCACTGGGCTACCAAAGCTACAATTTATAATCCTCACTAGCCAAGGAGTCTGTACACAAAGTTTCAGCTTTCTAGGCCTTATGGTTCTGGAGAAGAAGATGAAAATGGGTTTTTAGGGCGTGGCTCCTGTGGCCCTTTTTTGGGGTCACAGGGCTACCAAAGGTACAATTTATAATCTTCACTAGCCAAGGAGACTGTACACAAAGTTTCAGCTTTCTTGGCCTTATGGTTCTGGAGAAGAAGATGAAGATAGGTTTTTAGGGCGTGGCCCCTGTGGCCTTTATTTGGGGTCACAGGGCCACCAAAGCTACAATTTATAATCCTCACTAGCCAAGGAGTCTGTACACAAATTTTCAGCTTTCTAGGGTTTATGGTTCTGGAGAAGAAGATGAAAATAGGTTTTTAGGGTGTGGCCCCTGTGGCCCTTATTAGGGGTCACAGGGCCACCAAAGCTACAATTTATAATCCTCACTAGCCAAGGAGTCTGTATACAAAGTTTCAGCTTTCTAGGCCTTATGGTTCTGGAGAAGAAGTCGAAATTCCACAAAGTTTACGGACGGACGGACGGACGGACGCCGGACACCATGCCATGCCATAAGCCCATCGGGCCTTACAGGCCAGATGAGCTAAAAATCGAGCCATTGGCTCTGTAGCTCATCAGGCTTCATCATCAATTATGATATAGAGTGTGGCCAATGTGATTCCCCATTTGTAGAGGCCACAGGGTCACCAATCATAAAATTTAGTATATAGCAGTGGATAAAATAGATTGGAAATCTAGCCTGTCCTGAAAATTCATTGGTCAATTCCTTTGGGAAATTTAAGAAAAAAATCGAAAAGTTACCAGTCCTGACCAAAAAGTAGCCAGTTCAAGGACTGGCTTACGGGCAATATTTTAAACACTGTATATAGACTACAAGTGTCAGTTTTCAAGGCCTTATACTTCAGGAGAAGATGAAAATAGATTTGAAGGACGTTCCTGATGCCATTATTATTTTTATAGAGCTACAATTCATCATCTTCACTAGTCAAGGAGTCTGTACACAAAGTTTCAGCTTTCTAGGCCTAATGCTTCTGGAGAAGAAGATGAAAATAGGTTTTTAGGGTGTGGCCCCTGTGGCCTTAATTAGGGGTCACAGGGCCACCAAAGCTACAATTTATAATCTTCACTAGTCAAGGAGTCTGTACACAAAGTTTCAGCTTTCTAGGCCTCATGGTTCTGGAGAAGATGAAAATAGGTTTTTAGGGTGTGGCCCCTGTGGCCTTAATTAGGGGTCACAGGGCCACCAAAGCTACAATTTATAATCTTCACTAGTCAAGGAGTCTATACACAAAGTTTCAGCTTTCTAGGCCTCATGGTTCTGGAGAAGATGTAAAAAGGTTTTTAGGGTGTGGCATATGTGGCCCTTATTAGGGGTCACAGGGCCACCAAAGATACAATTTATAATCTTCACTAGCCAAGGAGTCTGTACACAAAGTTTCAGCTTTCTAGGCCTCATGGTTCTGGAGAAGAAGATGAAAATAGGTTTTTAGGGTGTGGCATATGTGGCCCTTATTAGGGGTCACAGGGCCAACAAAGCTACAATTTATAATCCTCACTAGTCAAGGAGTCTGTACACAAAGATTCAGCTTTCTAGGCCTCATGGTTCTGGAGAAGAAGATGAAAATAGTTTTTTAGGGCATGGCCCCTGTGGCCCTTATTAGGGGTCACAGGGCGCCCAAAGCTACAATTTATAATCCTCACTAGCCATGCAAGGAGTCTGTACACAAAGTTTCAGCTTTCTAGGCCTTATGGTTTTCGAGAAGAAGTCGAAATTCCACAAAGTTGACGGACGGATGGACGGACACCATGCCATGCCATAAGCCCATCAGGCCTTACAGGCCAGATGAGCTAAAAAAAGAACAGTTGTGAAAAGGCCAAGAAATCATAACATTTTGGAACTAGAACATGAGCATGTGACAATCAAAAAGGTCAATATCTAAGAAAAGAAAAAATGGTATACTAAGGAACAAAAATAGAGCCATTGGGTCTGTAGCTCATCAGGCTTCATATCTAATTTTGCTGTGGTCAATGTGATTTCCCCCTTTGTAGGGGCCAAAAGGTCTCAAATTCTAGACTTAAATATATATATATGATGTGATTTCAGAAACCTGTAATCAAAACAGAAATGGAAATAGCTCAAATATTCAATTGATAATTTATGGTATAGGATCCAAAGGTTCAACAAACCCTTTTTAGGGGCCATAGGGTCACCAAGACTGTAACTTCAATAGAAGGAGTCTGTACTTTAGATTTTAGCTTTCTAGGCATTTTGGTTCTGAAGAAGCAAATGAAATTTTTTTAAGCTCTTGTGGCACTTATACATGTAGTCATCACTAGTCAAGAAGTCTGTTCACAAAGTTTCAGCTTTCCAGGCCTCATGCTTCTGGAGAAGAAGATGAAAATAGGTTTTTAGGGCGTGGCCCCTGTGGCCCTTATTAGGGGTCAAAGGGCCACCAAAGCTACAATTAATAATCTTCATCAGTCAAGGAGTCTGTACACAAAGTTTCAGCTTTCTAGGCCTCATAGTTCTGGAGAAGAAGATGAAAATAGGTTTTTAGGGCGTGGCCCCTGTGGCCCTTAATAGGGGTCAAAGGGCCACCAAAGCTACAATTAATAATCTTCATCAGTCAAGAAGTCTGTTCACAAAGTTTCAGCTTTCCAGGCCTCATGCTTCTAGAGAAGAAGATAAAAATAGGTTTTTTATAATATAGCTATAAATCATAATCCTCACTAGTCAAGGAGCTTGCACACAAAGTTTCAGCTTCTAGCCCTTTTGCTTCTGGAGAAGAAAATGGTATAAGCAGGGCCACAAAAGCTACAAATAATAACCCCGTCTGTACACAAAGTTTAGCTTTCTAGGTCTGGAGAAGAAGATGAAAATATGTTTTGAGGGCGTGGCCCCTGTGAGCCTTGTTATGGGCCACAAAAGCTATAAAATATAATACCCCCTACCTAAAGAGTCTGTACACAAAGTTTCAGCTTTCTAGGCCTTATGCTTCTGGAGAAGAAGTCGAAAATGTGCAAAATTTACGGACGGACGCCGGACACCATGCCATGCCATAAGGCATAAGCCCATCGGGCCTTACAGGCCAGATGAGCTAAAAATATACTCATTTTTTTTCTAAATATGGCAGGGGAACAAAAGCATTTAGAACCACGGAACCATGTGCAGAGCCGATAGCATTGTCATGTCAGCGAAACAATATCCTGCAAAATCTCTATTAAAAAAACAGTCTATGAATTGAAAGGATTTATGTATAAGAAGATTACTCCATGACTAGATGGTAATGACCAAATGAATATTTGCATTATTCAAATGTGATATATTTACACTATACACTATATAACTTCCTGTAAAATAATTTGTTAAGCAATCTTCTTCTGAAAGCTAATAGGTAGAAATTGTTTATACATTAATGGATATTTTCAGAAATGTGTTTTGATGCGTATAACACTGTTTATACCAATATAATAATATTGCACATTCTTAAAGTTATCAGAAAACAGTGTACCGTATTCGACGTAATAAGCGCCCAGGGCGCTTAAAAAATTGACTTGGGTGGGCGCTTATTAAAGTTGTGTGAATGACAGCCGAAAATAAAGACTACTCAAATGGAACTGTGTTTAGATTGTCTTCGATAACTGATACAGACGTTCAAAACATACTTACACATTATTGAGTAGATAATAACACATATTACCGCCAATTTATCCTTTAATTTCTCTTGAAACAAAGTGACTACGTTGAATTTATAATCTTATTACGGCTGGTACATGGGCGGTTATTAGACCTATAATTACAAAACCCTTTGGGGGGCGCTTATTGCAGCAGGGCGCTTATTACGTCGAATACGGTATATCATAGGTGAAGTGATTTGGAGTTTAGCCTGCTTTCAAGAGTATATGAGTATTGGTGGTACAGCACTTAAATTCAGTGTAGCATTGCACTCAAATCTTACTTATTGTAGAATAGTTCTCTACTGCAGACAAAGTTGCTGAGCCCCTGGCAGGATTTGATTTAATTGAACCCCAGACCTCTTGATCCAAAGCCGAACACACTAACCACAGCACTATGCGGGATAATCCCGTCTCTGCCATCACAAAGAGCTATTTGGCATTGAACTTACCAAGAATTGTACCCAGATTTTGAGAGTTGTATGTTTGGGTATGTAGTAGAGCAGCATGCTGTCACAAGTTTCTGCTCACTTGATGATAGCATATGAACAACCTTCAGTTGTTGTTGTGTTGAGATACCCTGGCTTGACAACATGCCTCTAATGCTGAAAATTATCAAAAACATTCTAATCTATTTATACATATTTATTTAAGGATTGAAAACAAGTTCAAAGAGGAGATGTAATGCATTCTTCATAACAATGACAGATTGTTATCTCCATTAACTAATCAATTATCTATGGGAATGCAATGATCATATAATGGAGACAATATATTTTTTAATTAGACCTTTATGTGACATTCTTAAACTCATGCAAGTGAGATATTCTTGGCATCTAACATGTCAGATACTGTGAACAAAACTTCCAAGTGGTTGTACCATGGTGATGTCCTAAGGTCAATTTAACCAGACTATTTTTTTGTCATTCATGAAATTCCATTATTGACATTCACAAGCTGAAAGTAACTTAACATTACGCTGAAAATAATCATGTCTTGTTCAAAAGTCAGCCTTTTGGTGTTGACAGAAATGTTACGCATACTATTATGGATTAATCAGATGATTTATTTTGATTTGCGAATCATTCAGCATTCCTCCTACCAAATTCATGCAGATATGAAGTCACTACAATGTACAGAGAATCAAAAGTAACAGCAATATTAAATTTTCAAAGAATCGTCAATAGATTTACACAGGAACTGCGAGTGATCTCCCTGCCAATGCTAACGTTAAGTCATGTCAGGCAGCTGTCACTATTTTTGTGTGCAGTGCATTCTCTGTACTCCGCTATCAAGGAACCATCGAAGTTACCTTTCGTGGTCCTAAAGCTGAGATTTGCTCCACGCCTGCTACACTTACAGCAGTACTCTACTGACTCGAGCATGTTTGAATGCAATCAACATTATGACACATTCCTTGTTTCTTATCTTAAAATAAATTTGAAAAAAATTACCTCAAATTTCGGTTTACAAGGTTTCAGCTTTCTAGACCCTATGAAGATGAAAATAGGTTTAAGGACATGCCCTGTGGCCCTTATTTGGGGTCACAGGGTCAAAATAGCAATGAATCATAATCCCCACTAGTCAAGAAGTATGTACACAAGTTTTCAGCTTTCTGGACTCTATGCTTCTGAAGAAGAAAATGAAAATAGATTTAAGGGTGTAGCCCCTGTTGTCCTTTAACAGAGGCCACAGGGTCACTAATTCCCAATAGTCAAGGAGTACGTAGACAAGGTTCAGCTTTCTAGGCCTTATGCTTCTGGAGAAGAAGATGAAAATAAGTTTTAACAGAGTGGCCCCTTATTAAGAAATATAGGGTCACAAATGTTATAAAATACAATCCCCACTAACTAGTCAAGGAGGCTGTTCAAAACTTTTTAGCTTTCTAGGCTTTGTGCAACTGGAGAAGAAGATGAAAATCGGTTTTTAGGGCGTGGCATATGTGGCCCTTATTAGGGGTCACAGGGCCACCAAAGCTACAATTTATAATCTTCACTAGTCAAGGAGTCTGTACACAAAGTTTCAGCTTTCTATGCCTCATGGTTCTGGAGAAGAAGATGAAAATAGGTTTTTAGGGCGTGGCATAAGTGGCCCTTATTAGGGGTCACAGGGCGCCCAAAGCTACAATTTGTAATCCTCACTAGCCAAGGAGTCTGTACACAAAGTTTCAGCTTTCTAGGCCTTATGGTTCTGGAGAAGAAGTCGAAATTCCACAAAGTTTACGGACGCAGGACACCATGCCATAAGCCCATCGGGCCTTACAGGCCAGATGAGCTAAAAATGACCAAAAACCCTGAAAATGGCCCTTTGCAAACGTTGTCTTTCCCAATCCCTGTCAGCCATACATTACTAAAGTGAAAAAGTGGGGAAAGCAAAAAATTCATGGACAGGTGTCATACACTCTTCAAAAAAGCATTTATAGATAAGTGCTAACATTTAAGTCATTTATTTTGTCATCAATATCACATACTAATATATTACTATTTTCATGTGTTTTACCTTCAAGGCCTTGTCATTTCACTTTGCATTCTGCCAATAACTGAGTGGCAAGTATTTGAATTGATGAATTCATAGTCCATGTTGAATCTGTGGATAATAAAATGGCCTTAAACAATTAGATATATAGAGGATACATACCAGTAATGTTACTTTCCATTATACCAGGTTTATTTCATCCAGTGTCATCATGGTAAATTTGACATTTCACAAGTCCTCTAGCATTAGTCATGAAATATCAACTGTACCAATGTCACAAGATGAAATAAACCTGGTATTTGGAAGTACTATTCTTTTCATTATATGATTTTCAATGAAAAATGTAATTAAAATGACTTTAACACTGGAAAGTTACCCCCATTTGTTCACCTTAGTAACCTAGCTGAAAGCAGTTCTGACACCTGACCAGTGACAATACAATTTAATGAATTTATCCTCACTGGCCACAGAGAAATATAATATAGCTTTGAGCTTTGGTGTTGCCTAGTTTACTTCACTGATAAAACTCAAGTGTTTCATTGCTGATAATGTAAGAAATTTGTATTTGATTAATGATCCTAGCTGAATGTTAGACATTATAAACCAGGTTAAAAGTTATGACATGGACATGCTGGAAAAGGTCCAGCCTTAATTAAAGTTAAGTGTAATTTATCACAATGTAACATTAAATATCAAGTTCAGAAATTCATTGAAATCAGAAAACAAAGATTGATAACTTACATTGTTGTAAGACTGCAAACATATTAATGTACCCAAAGAAGCTGAATTTCAGGTTGAATATCTGTTGATGATGCCAGCATCAAATCGGTCCATCACAAGATCACTCTATTCAGTCAACAGTGAACACTGGAATGATCAATCAAAGAAGTGAAGCATGTGAAACAAGTAAAGCTTGCAAATTAGAAACTTCAATCACGTTAGAAAATTAGCAAAACTAATCTTAATTTCTTTAATCTATTATCTGATTTTTTGTAAATGAGTCGTTATGATGTAAGAGAAGTAATATAACAGAAATGTTATTTTTCTTTACAGGGAATGTAAGCAATGAAAATGACACATATTGTTAACAAATATAACAAGGAGAAACTCATGGCCAGTTTAATATGATGCATTTATTAATTTAAAGTGAAATATGAAACAAGTCTGTACCAAACAAATAAAAAAATAGAAGTTATATCTTTATTTGGAATTGTCAAAAAATGGTTTGGTAAGAACCTCAAAACAATTGGACTAACAAAAGAGTCTCACATGATGATGTTCAGATTTACAAAAATGCCCTCTCTAGTGTTGTACCAAGAGCAGGTCCTGATTGGTCACATAGTGTCCCTTAAAATTTGGAGAAATAGGATACTTCTACTATTGCAAGGGGACCAATCCGCAAAAAAAGGGTCAAAATGACCCCCTTACCTTACCTCCTAGAAACACTGCTTCTCAACTGACAAACAATTCATCGCGGCATATTGGTGCATAAGTAACAAGGCAAAAGTGAGCGCGGCTCACATACCCCCGCCTGTAGTTTGACCGCCTTCACGTAACATTAATTTGAAAATTTATGAAAATTACTCGTTGAATGATTATGACTTTGAACACAATGATCTTGCAACCCTAAAAACTATTTCACTTCAAAACATCCCCGGCTATTTAGTTTTTGAATGAAATTCTGGGAACCCTGGAATTACCCCTAAAAGGCACAACAGCACTATACAGTCGAACCTTGTTTTGGTTACAGGTGAAAATCGTCCGGAAAGCAAATCGTCCGGTTAACTGGGTCATTTTCCTTAAGAAATATAGACACATTGTTTGAAAAATCTTTGTCCGTAAGGTGAGATTTACGGATATACAGAGTCCGGGTATCCGAGGTTTGACTGTATACATCGAAATCAAATTTGAAGTGTGCAAGTCATTTGGTATTTATATATGCTCCGGAAACAACACAAAGTCAAAAAATTGGACCGTTTTTGGTCAAAATTAGAAAAATTATTCAGAACATTGAGCTAAAACCCTTAAAAGCCACAACAGCACCATATAGGCAACTTCCATACCAAATTTGTAGTTTCTAAGTGGTATATTGTTTTAGTAATGCTCCTGAAACAAGACAAAGTCCGAAAATTGGACTGATTTTGGTAAAAATTTATAAAATTATTTGGACCATTGAGCTGAAACCCCTAAAAGGCACAACAGCACCATATAGGCTACTTCCATACCAAATTTGAAGTTTCTAAGTGGTATAGTTTTTCAGTTATGCTCCGGAAACGAGACAAAGTCCAAAAATCGGACCGTTTTTGGTCAAAATTTCAAAAATTATTTGGACCATTGAGCTGAAACCCCTAAAAGGCCCCCCCAGCACCATATAGGCTACTTCCATACTAAATTTGAAGTTTCCAAGTGGTATAGTTTTTGAGTAGTGCTCCGGAAACGATTTCGGACGGACGGACGGACGGACGGACACGCGGAGCGCTATATACCCCCGACTACGTCGAAGCGGGGGTATAATTGACCATTGAGCTGAAACCCCTTAAAGGCACCACAGCAACATATAGGCTACTTCCATACCAAATTTGAAGTTTCTAAGTGGTATATATAGTTTTTGAGAAGTGCTCCGGAAACGATTTCGGACGGACGCACGGAGCGCTATATACCCCTGACTACGTCGTAGTGGGGGTATAAAAAGTAAAGTGGAGTGTAATAATTCACATTTCACTTTTGTCAACACGTCATTAAAGGGGCAGTAAGCATGTTTTTAGGGAGAATATAAGGTGATGTCATAAAAATGAAATTAAATGGTTCCAATTGAAAGAAAATGTATTTAAACTAAATAGAGCAGTAATAATTCAAATATAATGTAAAGTTTAGCCATGCAATTAATTTTTCTTACACAAAATGAACAAGCAAAAAAGTGAGTGTGGCTCACTAATACCCCCGACTGTGCATCCCTGACTAACTGAATTATTTTTTACTTTCAATGTAGTCATCTCTTGCACAGCATTTGACCCCCAAAGAGGAATTGAGAAAAATGACTAATCAAAAAATTCGAACTTTAAAAAAAAAAAAACACACAAAAAACCCTCATCAATTTTAGTTTTGATTTGGCACTGGACCGCTCCCAGTAGGGAAGAAGACACATGCAAAATGTGAAAAGAATCAGATGAAAAGTTTTTCCCGTAATAGGTTGGACAAATCTGATATTGGAAAATGACTATGTTCAAAATATTGAAATTTGTAAAAAATAGAGCCATTTGCTCTGTAGCTCATCAGGCATCATATCAAGTTTGCTTTATACAGGCCAGATGAGCTAAAAATGAAACTGTTGTTATCTATTGCAAGAAAACCTATGAAAAGATTACAAGACAAATGTAACAATTTCGGAATAAATTTCCTTACCCAAATGATTTATTATTATTTAACACTTTCTAGATCGCCAATATTAGACAGTAAAAGAAGTCCACACTAAAATATCCAAGGAGAAATAAATTTGCCATAGACTGTCATCTAATGGAGAAAAATAGGTTTTTAAGATTGTGACCCCTGTGACCCTATTTGGGGTCATGGGGTCACGAAACCTACAGTTTAGAATCCCAATTGGCCAAGGAGTCTACATGCAGTCTTTCAGCTCAATAGACCTTTTGGAACTGAAGATGATGAAAATAGGTTTTTAAGGTTGTGACTCCTGTGACCCTAATTTGGGTCATGGGGTCACAAAATCTACAGTTTAGAATCCCCATTGGCCAAGGAGTCTGCACATATAATTTCAGCTCTCTAGACCTTTTGGAACTTAAGATGAAGATGAAAATAGGTTTTTAAGGTTGTGACCCCTGTGACCCTATTTGGGGTCACAGGGTCAACAAAGTTACAAATTAGAATCTCCATTGGCCAAGGAGTCTGCACATATAATTTTTAACTCTCTAGACCTTTTAGAACTGGAGAAGAAGATGAAAATAGGTTTTTAAGGTTGTGACCCCTGTGACCCTATTTGGGGTCACAGGGTCACCAAAGTTACAAATTAGAATCTCCATATGCTAAGGTACTTGTACACAAACTTTCAGCTCTCTAATGTGTATGGTTCATGAGGAGAAGTCGAAAGTGTCAAAAGTTTACGGACGGACGGACGACGGACGGACGACGGGCCATGCCATAAGCCCATCTGGACTTTCAGTCCTGATGAGCTAAAAATTGAAATATCAATGAAATTTGTTGCAATTTCGCACCCCTCCTAGTAGGGTAGAAGACATGTGCAAAATTTGAAATCAATCGGATGAATAGTTTTCCCGTAATAGGTCAGACAAATATTTAATTTCTTTCGTTTGAGGGACGAATAAGAAGGAAATTTCTTTCTCCTAGCGTCGGAAGATACAACAAAGGGAGGTAATGCAATTGTAGATGGCGCTATATCGGGTATAAAAGGGCGGGTAATTCGAATGAGGTCATTCTCAGCTGCGGTGCACGAGCGATCAGTTTTAATAATGGATTGTCCCGGTCAAGTTAACACGGACAGCAACAAGTTAGACACTATTTTGGAGAAGTTGGATCAATCGAGAGCAGAAATTCAAGTGTCAGTTAATGAGAAGATTGAAGGTTTAAGAGTTGAATTTAACAAGACGACTAAAGAAATTCATAAATTAAAAGCTGAGAAGGATTATCAATGGAAGAGGGAAGGTAACAAGATTCAGTTTGTTTTCAATTCAGATTATGCCCTTGATTTGATAAGTCAAGAATTGTCGAGAATTCATACAAGAAATAAGCATATAAAGATAGCTGATTCTTCAGAAGGAGGCTGGGAAACAGTTCGTAATTACGTAGCGCATGAACTGGCTTCCGATTCCGACGATGACAAAAGGATCAATCGAGCAGAAAGCAAAGCAATCAAGAAAATCAAGACAAGAGCCTCTCGTTCTGCACGAGGGCAAGCCTGGAAGTCGACTCCGCGTGCTTCATCGACTGTCACTCAAGCTACTGCAGATCCTCGTGCTGGTTCTCAGCCTAGTAATTTTCCTGGCCGAGGTCAGAGGTGGGGAGCGTGCTACATGTGCGGCGACCCCTGTCACTGGAGACGTCACTGTCCCTTACTTAACACATCACAAAACCGAGGGAAGGGAGACAGAGAAGCGGATACTTTCTAAGGACGAAGCAGAAGTTGAGTATACTTTATGTGATGATTATGTTGATGTTAATGCATCTACCCTTACTCATGACTTTTATGAATATGAACAAGATGGGAAAGATATAATTGTGAAGAGTAGACTTAAAAAGCATATATCTTTTTGGAAAGAAATAGGAACAATAGACTTCATTCTAGACATTATTGAAAATGGATATAAAATTCCTTTTTACTCTTCTCCGCAGAGAATGAATATAAGAAACAATAGAT
Organism: Steromphala cineraria; assembly: GCA_916613615.1. Taxonomy (NCBI): domain Eukaryota; kingdom Metazoa; phylum Mollusca; class Gastropoda; order Trochida; family Trochidae; genus Steromphala; species Steromphala cineraria. Next base: position 39,215,818 of record OU744737.1, read on the forward strand.
CGGCGAAAGAGAATTCTGACTTTGTGACATCAGCTGTTCAAGATTTGTTACTCAGAGGTTTAATTACTTTATGTTCAGAAAAGAATTACGTTGTAAACCCTTTATCTGTAGCAGTGCAACATTGCGGTAAGAAACGTCTGATCTTAGATTTGTCAAGAGTGAATAAGCATTTGTGGAAATCTTCAGTGAAGTATGAGGATTGGCGGACTGCATTGATGTACATTGAAAAGAACAGTTGGCTCGTGAAATTTGATATCCATTCTGCATATCACCATATTGATATCTACCATGAGCATACGCAATTCTTAGGATTTGCTTGGGGCGCGGGGAGAGACAAAAAGTATTATAAATTCTTAGTTCTTCCTTTTGGTTTAAGCACGGCCCCTTATGTGTTTACAAAAGTAACTAGACAGTTGGTGAAATATTGGCGTTTCCAAGGTCACAGAAATGTTATGTTTTTAGATGATGGCATTCTTTCAAGTTATTCTGAACATGAAACGCAGTATGTTGGCCAAATGGTGAAGCAAGATTTATTAAAAGCCGGATTTGTTCCGAAAGTTGAGAAGTCTCTATGGAATCCAGTGCAAGTGATTGAGTGGTTAGGTTTTGTCATAGATACCACACATAAATTATGAAGTTTTCTACCCCCAAACGGAAAATTGACAAGCTCAAAGTAAGCATAGGTAATCTGTTGTCGTTCACTGTCCCTATTCCAGTGAAAGATTTAGCCTCGGTTGTTGGGCAAGTAATTTCTATGAAAATGGTTGCTGGTCCTTTGTCCCAACTTATGACAGTGTCTTTTAGCATTCAGACGCTTCAAGCTGTAACTTGGAAAGAATATGTATTGCTGTCGCAGCTTAGTAGAGATCAATTACAGTTTTGGTGTGTGAATATAGACAAGTACAGTCACCGTGTTCTAAGTGACGTCACTATTCCTACAAGGGTAGTGTATAGTGATGCAAGTAATTCCGGATTCGGCGGGTACTGTGTAGAGGTTGGTCGAGCCCTATCGCAAGGTCAGTGGTCAAGTTTAGAAGCGTCACAAAGTTCTACATGGAGAGAGCTGAAGGCCGTGTTACTGGTTATGAAAAGTTTTGTGCCAATTTTGAAGTCCCACAGAGTCAAATGGTTTACTGACAATAAAAATGTTGAGTCCATTGTGTGCAAGGGAAGTATGAAAGCCCATCTTCAAGTGTTGGCTCTAGATATATTCAATGTGTGTAATGAACATGATATCAGAGTGGACATGCAGTGGATACCAAGACTAGAAAATGAACGTGCTGATTACTTGAGTAAGATAATAGATGCCGATGATTGGGGTATCAAAGAGTATGTGTTCCAATGTCTTAGTGCCAAATGGGGCCCCTTTGAAGTTGACAGATTTGCCTCTTATTACAATGCTAAAGTTGAAAGGTTTAACTCCCGGTTCTGGAATCCAGGAAGTGATGGAGTGGATGCTTTAACGCTGCCTTGGGGGGGGAAGACAATAACTGGATTGTTCCTCCGATATGTCTTGTTGCTCGTGTTTTAATACACATGAGAGAGTGTAGCGCAAAGGGAACTCTCGTGATTCCTGAGTGGTACTCAGCTAGCTTCTGGCCTTTGCTATGCCCAAATAAGGTATTCATTCCCCAAGTTAAGAAATGGATGTATCTTCCGACTTGCAAAGAAGCTTACATCCCAAGCAGACATAGTGCAGGTTTGTTTGGAGTGAGCGATTTAAACTTCAACATGATGGCGTTACGTGTACAATTCTGATGTTGTTGTTTGTGTGTTGCAGGTGTGTTTGAGCATGTATATGGAAGTGAGATATTGACTTTACCGCCACCTATGAGGAAGCTTGCCAGAAGTCTTCCTGAACATTTGTCATATTCGAGAGCAGATTCTACGACTAAAAAATATGATTATGGTTTTAAGGCCTGGAAAAATTGGGCTTCGTCGCAGGGTTTGGTGACAGATATGCCTTTATCACCGTTGAATTGTTCTTTATATCTACTAGCTCTTTGTCAGCAAAGTGAGACTTTCTCACCAGTTCAGACGGCCTATTATAGCTTGAGGCATGCTCACGTTTTAGTTGGTTTAGAAAGCCCTACAGAGAGTACGTTGGTAAGAAATGTGCTTGAAGCAGCACGGAGAAAGTTGGCTAAGCCAGTTGTGAAGAAGGAGCCTGTCACTATTCAGATGCTTAAAAAGATAGTGCCTGATGATGTCAATAATTGTTCCTTGTATGAACTTAGAACTGTTGCTTAGAATGTGCCTGTTGGCTTTTGCAGGTTTTATGAGATCGTCTGAGTTATTAGCTATAATGCGAAATGATATTGTTTTCTCTCAAGCATATATAGCTGTGTTTATTCAGAAGTCAAAAACTGATGTATATAGAGATGGGGCTTAGCTTATTATGGGCCGTACTGGTACGAATATGTGCCCTGTATTATGGTTGGAGAGATATCTGAAAGCTGTGGACGTTGAGGATGATGAGTTTATATTCAGAAACATGTCTAGGTGTAAAAATGGTTACACTTTGAGAACGTGTAATAAGCCGATGTCTTACTCCCGTTTGAGAGAGCTGTTCATTGAGGTGTTTAGTCCTCATGTGAGTGATATATCAAAGTTTGGTCTGCACAGTTTGAGAGCAGGCGGAGCCTCTGCAGCCGCTAATCATGGCATAAATGATAGAATGTTCAAGCGTCATGGCAGGTGGAGAAGCGAAACTGCGAAAGATGGCTATGTTAAAGATGATATTGAAAAGCGTTTAGAAGTCTCGCTTTCGCTCGGTCTGTAAATACGCCCGTTCTTTGTGTCTCAGTTGGTGCACCGTTCAGCATTCCATTGTATGTGAAGCGTTTGTTGTATGTGTTTAAGGTGTAGGAGAACTGATGTTGGAAAATGACTAAGTTCAAAACCCTCATCAATTTTAGTTTTGATTTGGCACTGGACCGCTCCTAGTAGGGAAGAAGAACGTGCAAAATGTGCAAAGAATCAGATGAAAAGTTTTTTCCCGTAATAGGTTGGACAAATCTGATATTGGAAAATGACTATGTTCAAAATATTGAAATTTGTAAAAAATTGAAATATCAATGAAATTTGTTGCAATTTCGCACCGCACCCCTCCTAGTGGGGTAGAAGACATGTGCAAAATTTGAAATCAATCGGATGAATAGTTTTCCCGTAATAGGTCGGACAAATCTGATATTGGAAAATGACTAAGTTCAAAACATGGAAATTTGTGAAAAAATTCAAATTAAGCCCATGGGCTTATTAACGAGTTTTGATTTTCGTATTTTAGCCCATGGGCTTAAATTTGATAACATATTTTCTCACTTCAAAATGACTAAAACAGCTATTTTCGATGAAACCACTGCCTGTTTTTAGGCTTCGATAGATAATGGGGTTTAAACGTAGAAAATGCATTGGTCTGAAAATATAAATGCCATTTTAGACACCAAACATAATAATTAATATAATAATAATACCAATATAAATACATTAGATGATAAGAAAGCAGGAACTGATATAGAGTAAAGGGTTGACATTGGTAATCATCCATTTTTAAAAGAAAAATAAGGCTCTTTTTTCATTCGCCATTGCAGCATGGGAGTCATTAACAAATAAACCCTCGACTACTAGGGATTCCTTAGATTGAAAGTAAAATAAAAAAAACAAGTTTTGTTGTAATTCATCTCCCTTCGAAATTACGCCTTGGGCTTAATTCAGAGCTACAGATAAGCTGCGTACTTGCGTAAATTACGCAAACAATTTTGTGAAAACCCAATTCAATTGAAGTTTATTGCGTACAAGTACGCTAACATTTTTTAAAATACTCAATTAACTACATTCACCATGCGTACACAAAGCAATTAGAACTCCAAACTTGCGTACTTGTTATTTATTGCCCAAAATGTTCAGAGCTGATATCGGCCTCTCAGATCTATTTTCAGAACTCTCATATACTCTCAGGCAGTGTCAGTTACGCCTTTACAACAAACATGACTTGATTAACTACACAGTTAGGAGTTTATTACCATGTGACTAAGGCCAAGTTGTGTAAATATCGTCCGACTATTTCTAACTACAGATAACTGCATCATTATTTAGTCCTTGGATTTTAGTTTCACCGTCTTCTTCGGTCCTAAGATAGCTGTAGACTATCTTTTTAACCTTTTGATGCTCCCTGACGATCTTTTAGCTTTCAGTATTATCTGATTAAATTGTAAAAGTTAGATAATGGCTTTATTTCTTTTTGTAATGTTGTCTTTATCGTATCTTTTTTTATAAAGTGAAAATCGTGTATACTGGACACAAACAATTTTGGATATTCATATTTTTATGAAATAATGAATATTTGTATAGGCCTATATAAACATAAAAGTTGAAAAATTTTCACAGTTATAACAGTGTATAAAAGAGATTGGAAACCTAGCCTGTCTGTTCTGGGGAAAGTAAAGAAAATGTTTGAAACGTTACCAGTTCTGACCAAAAAGTTGCCAGTTTAAGGACTCAGTGTAGGGCTAGCCATATTTTAAAAACTGGTTATAAAATAACAATTGTGTGGAAAAAAGTTGTTCTTGTACATATTGAAAGTATGAATAATGATATAAGTGATAAATGACAAAAAAATATATATAATATCCCTACAGGGTTTTATATAAGCATCCAAAAGTGAGAGTCCCAGAGACTCAGTGTATATATATTTTTGGGAGTCCTTTTCCTATTTCAGGAGTGTTTTAAAAAAATTATGGATGTTTCATACTTGATTTAAAGGTAACTTAAGTTTTGCCTATGGCGGGATGGTTATTGGTTGATATTTCAATACCATCTTAACATAAAATCTTACTGAAATGTGTTTATATCCCCCGCAACAACGAAGTTGCGGGGGGAATTAAAATTGGTACCGTCCGTCCGTCCGTCCGTCCGTTACACTTTGTGTCCGGCTCATAACTTTCTAACTAATCAACCATTTCAATTCAAATTTGTTATGGACATGTAGAAACATGTAATAATGTGTCATGAGAAACAACTTTCTGAAAATCTACATAAGATATTAGAATTTTAGAGAAAAAGTGGTAAATTTTGTAAGAAATCTGTAACAAGTCCCGTCCGGCTCACAACTTCTTAACTAATCATCACATATTGATAAAATTTGATATGAAGATACATAATCATCTGAAGGTGTGTCATGAAGAATAATTTTGAAAATATTTTTATAAAATTTTGCCTTTTTTGGCAAAAAATGAGGACTCTGTTGGAAAATTGTGACAAGTCCTGTCCGACTCATAACTTCTAAACTAATCATCACATATTGATCAAATTTGATATGAAGATACATTATCATATGAAGGTGTGTCATGAAAACAATTTTGAATTTTTTTAAATAAAATTTTGCTTTTATTGGCAAAATATGAGGACTCTGTTGGAAAACTGTTACAAGTCCTGTCCGGGTCATAACTTCTAAACTAATCATCACAATTGATTAAATTTGATATGGAGATACATAATCATATGAAGGTGTGTCACGGAGCACAATTTTGAAAATATTTTTATAAAATTTTGCCTTTTTTTGCAAAAAATTAGGACTGTTGGAAATCTGTTCCAAGTCCTGCCCATCTCACAACTTAACTAATCATCACATTTTGATCAAATTTGTTATGGAGATACATAATCATATGTTGGTGTGTCATGAAGAACAATTTTGAAAATATATTTGTTTAAATATGATCAAATTGATCTTGGAGATCCAAATACATAATACATAAATTCATTCGTTTGATTTTAGTTTTGTCAGTTAAGTTGAATTATGCCCAACAGTGAACATAAAGTTGGTATGATTTAGTTTTTTATTAGAACAGTTTCTTTCATATCCCACGAAAATTTTTGTTAATTTGTGCGACAAAAATTAATCGGAAATATGATAAAGAAAACCTATACATATTGTGCAATTTGCGGGGGATATAGCTCGACCATGTCAGCTGCTTGTTGTTCAAATATTGGATATTTGTATCACAATAATACTGAGTCGCAGAGGACCCACATGACTATGTTTTTGGGGGTCCTCCTGACATTTTCTGCGTCAAATACTCAGGAAAATTGAGTCCCGTAAAACCCTGTCCCTAACCTTTTTTATTCAGCATATATATATTATGGATGTCATAAACTCAGCATATTCTGATAAAGATTGACTAAGTCGTCTTCTATAATGTAATTAATTCATTTCAAATATATTATCATAAAGAAACGCAAAATCCAGAAAGTACCCAATTGAGCTGATTTTGAGGAGTACAAATATTTTGGTTACTCAAATGAAAATTAAAATACCCAATTAAATTATTTCAAAGGAGTACATTACCCAATAAGGCAAAAAGTTATCTGTAGCTCTGTTAATTTCAGAAAATATATTTCTCATATGAAAGGGGTGGAATTCGAAATTAAGCCCTGGGCTTAAATACGAGGATTCCCGGTATTACTAGATACCCCGGACCGTTGGTCGGGGGTATAATTAAAGGTGTTCACACAAAACGGCCGCCAATGGATATTTTCAAGTTAAGTGTTAAGTTATAACAATGTAACATTAAATAATTATCAAGTTCAGAAATTCATTGAAATCAGAAAACAAAGATTGATAACTTACATTGTTGTAAGACTGCAAGTATAATGTACCCAAAGAAGCTGAATTTCAGGTTGAATATCGGTTAATGATGCCAGCATATTCAGCTCAAATCTGTCCAACACAAGATCACTCTATTCAGTCAACAGTGAACACTGGAATGATCGATCAAAGAAATTAAGAATGTGAAACAAGTAAAGGTTGCAAAATAGAAACTTCAATCATGTTAGCAAATAAGCAAATCAAATCTTAATTTCTTAATCTTTTATCTGATTTTTTTAAATGACAGTCGGTATGATTAAAGAGAAGTAAGACTGACAAGAGTCTCACTTGATGATGTTCAGATTTACAACAAATTGCCTTCTCTGGTGTTGTACATTGTACCTAGAGCAGGTCCTGATTACTTACTTACTTACTTAGGCCCTTTGCCCCCCTGGCAGCATAGGCCATCGACGACAACCCTCCATCTAACGCGGCTCTGGGCTAACTGCTCTATCTCCATCCAGGTCTTTCCAATCAGTTTGGCCTCCTCCTCTGTGTCTCGCCTCCAGCTGTTTCTGGGCCTTCCTCTTTTTCTATTCCCCTGTGGGTTCCACGTCAGTACTTGGCGGGTGACGCTGGATGGAGCCTTCCTGAGAGTGTGACCGATCCAGCTCCATTTCCTCTTCAACATCTGTGAAGTGACTGAGTCTTGCCCTGCCTTTCGCCATAGCTCCTCATTATTGATCTTTTCTGGCCATCTGATGTTGTAGATCCGCCTGAGACATGTCTCAGGTCCTGATTGGTGTACCTTAAAATTTGGAGCAATAGGATACTTTTACTTTTGCCAGGGGACCAATCGCCTAAAAAAAGAGGTCAAAATGACCCCCTTACCTGACCCCCTAGAAACAACACTGCTTCTCAACTGACAAACAATTCATCGCTGCATATTGGTGCATGAGTAAAAAGTAAAGTGGAGTGTAATGATTCCCTTTTCTCAACATTAATAGTAGATTTATTAATTGTGCAAAATCTAGTTGATATACAGTCCTTTCATTGAGTATAATAAACCTTTTGATAACACAATTTCATTTTTATTTTTACAAAGAAACATTCTATAATGAAATTTATCTTAAAGGTTGACTTATTGATTTTATACTGTCCAGTGTCCACTGAAGCCAAGAATAATAAAATTCGATATTTGTAAGCGTTCTGACAATACAGTCAATGTCCCGATTCGATAGGTATCGCAATGATATTAAAGAAAGATTATGTTTCGACACAGTTATGTCACAGCACACTCTTTTCAGGGTATGTAATAGAAAAAACAAGAGCCATCAGAAGAGATGGCTTATCCCCCCGGCCCCACCGAAGTTGATAACTTTAAGTATATATTTTGATATACCGGTACTGATGATGTGAATAATGTTGTATTCATACATGCAGCTAGTTTTGTTAGACTTTTAATAACCAAAAAAAGACTATTATAAACCACAGATAAATCTTCTTAATAAATAAGTTAAATTGCTTATGTTATGCCAGTGTCAACTTCCTCATGTGAATGGAACCCAGAAAATTCCAGAAAAATGAAAACCCCAAAAGGCACAACTACATGCTATGATGAGTCAATATACCAAGTTTCATTGAGCTAGCTGTAACGGTTTTCAAATTCTGCCCCGGAAACATTGTGATCACATACAGACGTACAGCCAACAACTATATCTATATAGATAAAAAGCTTGAACAAACATCTTGTTTTTAGAGGTTATAACATGTCAATTTTCATATCATACCTCATATCAGCCCGAGACCCCCATATCAGCCCGAGGGCCGCATGGATAAAAAATGTTGAAACAGAAATAAAAAGTCATAAAAATAACAAAAAGATCATTCATTACAAAGAGTTAAGTTTGAGAAAAATATTGTGAGAAGCTCAACTTATTTACATTACTAGAAAATTTAACCTTTTGGTGTTTGTAAAGAATAACTTTAGCTAAAAGCTTCAAAACATCGTTTTTGGTAAAGCAAACGCAAAATATAATATCTATGTTGCTAATAGAGACTATTTCATTGTTTTTGCCGAATATCATTTCTTTCTCATCGAGTGGAGTGAGAAAGTAATATTCTCACTGTACGTTGGTTCTAACTTTCCACGCACAAAGTTTGATACGTACACAATATCGCCTTCACTGAATGTATGATGTTTCACATGACGTTTCCTATCAGCATAGGTCTTCATTTTCTCTGCATACTCCAATTTCCTTGATAAAGAAGGATCAACCTTAGTAGACTTCAACACAGGTAATTTTGTCTTAATGTCCCTGTTAAGAAATAACATAGCTGGAGTTTCTCCACTCGCACGATGAGTTGTAGCTCTGTAAGTCTGCAGAATTCTCGGAAGTTGTACTTTCCAATCTTTTCCATCACTGGTTGCAGTTCTGAAAGATTTCTTAAGATATCTGTGAAAGCGTTCAATTTTCCCATTACTTTTAGGAAGATACGGTGAAGATCTGATGTGTGAAATACCTGCCATCTTGAGATATTTACAAAACTCTGAACTAACAAACTGTCTACCATTGTCAGTAACAATATTTTCAGGAAATCCATGCTCTGAAAATATTCTTTCAAGTTGCTCAATCACTGAAGATGATGTAATGTCTCTTATCACAACTGCGAATGGATATGATGAAAAATAGTCAATCACAGTTAATAGATAGTCTGATCCAATAGGTCCAACGATGTCGATGGCAATCTTCGACCAAACGTCAGGCACTTGTTCAACAGGTTGTAACGGAGTATCATCCTGCAACGGCTGATTCAACACACATGTAGTACAGTTATTGATTAAATGTTCAACATCATAATCCATATTCGGCCAAAAGAATCTTGCTCGTAGAAACTGTTTTGTCCTGACTATTCCTTGATGAGTTTCATGTGAAATGTTCAGAATTTTCTTTCTCAACACAGTAGGCACAATTATCCTGTCTCCTCTCAACAATAGTGATTCAAAAGTAGAGAGTTCATCTTTATATCTAAAATATTCACTTTCACAATTCCAGATACCAGAATCAACTGAATTCCCTACATTCACAAGCTCTGAATCCTGCAAAGTAGCACTTTTCAACTCATCCAGCGAAACTGAATCTAAATCCAAAACACAAGTTTCAACTACAGACCTAACATAAAGATCAGCAACATTCTCAGATTTCTTTGATGACAAAGGTTGTCTAGACAAAAAGTCAGCAATATTACTTTTACCAGGAATATGAACAATGTCAAAATCATAACCTTGTAATTTCCAAGCAAATCTCTGAATGCGTGGTGGTAACTGTACAGTTTTCTGTTGTGTTAACATATGAATCAAAGGACGATGATCAGTTTGCAAAATGAACTTCCTACCCCAAAGATATTTATGAAAATGTTCAACTGACCAAACACACCCTAACGCTTCACGTTCAATTTGTGAATACCTTCTTTCTGTTTCAGTGAGAGAACGACTTGCGAAAGCTATTGGTTTCATAGGACCATTTGTCTGTTCTTGTAACAATATAGACCCAAGACCAACTGGACTAGCGTCAGTAATGACAACTGTAGAAGCATTCAAGTCATAGTATGCTAAAGACACACTTTCACTAATAGCCTTCTTCAAAGTATTAAAAGCAGTTTCAACCTGAGAATCCCACTTCCATGGAGTACTAGCTCTAGTCAACTTTCTCAACAGCTCACATAGTTCTGCAAAATTTGGCACAAATTTCATGAGATAGTTGCATGTTCCTAGAAAAGACCTCAATTCAGATACATTAGCTGGCGGGGAAGCTAACTCTTCTGCCTGTACTTTCTTTGGATTAGGCTTAATTCCTGAAGGTGAAACAACGTGTCCTAACACCTCAATTTCTGTTAGTCCAAGTTTACACTTTGATTTATTCAACTTGAGATTGTGATCTCTACATCTCTGAAAATCTTTCTTAATTTCAGAACTAGTTCATCCAATGTTTCTGCATAACAGATCAAATCATCAATGTATTTCTCAAGACCTTCTATACCTTGAAAAACATAGTTCATAGCTTTCTGGTAAGCTTCTGATGCTGAATTCAAACCAAATGGTAATCTCTTGAATCTGTAACATCCTCTATGAGTAACAAAACTGGTAATATCTCTGGAATTTTCTGCAAGTTCTATCTGCCAGAATCCACGCTTACAATCCAACTTAGCATAATACTTAGCTGATTTCAAAGCATGAAGTGTATCATCAATGGTAGGAATTGGAAATCTCTCCCTAACAACAGCTTTAATCACCTCTTGAAGGTCACAGCATACCCTTATCTCTGATGAATTAGGCTTTGGTACACAATGAATGTTAGATACCCAAGGCGTAGCACCATGAACCTGTTCTATGATGTCATCATCCAACATTCTATCCAACTCTGAGCTAACAGCTTCAACCATAGAATATGATAACCTACGCAAAGGTTGAGTAACTGGAGGAACAGATTCATCTACCCTGATAGTATGAGTGAAACCCTTGATCATACCTATACCATCAAAGACATCCTCATATTCATCAAACAGATAATCAATGTCAACAGGTGAATGAACAGTGTTAATGTTAATGTGTATCACACCAAGATCCAAACATGACTTTTTACCTAATAATGACACTTCACTACCAGACATCACATAGATTCTGTCAGAAACTTCTTTACCACAATGTTTGAGAGTAGCAACAAAATATCCTAAACAGTTCAAAGGTTTAGGCTGTCCATATCCTTTAAATGTCTTAGTAGTTCTTGACAAAGGAAACATTTTGAAACTCCTATCATAGGTTGTTGAAGAAATAATATTGTTCAGTGATCCAGAGTCAACATACATGGTTATATTACATCCATTCACATCAACATTAGTTGAAAAATCTGAGTCAAGATAGTGTACAAACTCTGCATCTTCAGAAAATGAATCAGAATCACCATCCTCTACAAAGACTGAATTCAAATTTGGCTTACAACCATGCTGTTTTGATCTACTCTTTCCTTTACCTTTATACTTTCAAGAACCAAAACCACTAACTTCAGGCTTCTTAACTTTTCTACCTTTACACACTCTAGCCAAATGACCTTTCTTCTTACAAGATAGACAAGTTGCACCAATGGATCCACATTCAGATGGAGAATGGTCAGAATATCCACACCTGTAACACTGGTATGAAGACTTAGAAGACTGAGAAAATGCACTGACTTTATTCACAGTAGTTGAAGTTCCAGAAAATGCTTTTGAACTCTCCATAGCCATTTCATATAATCTAGCTATCTTCAAAGTTGATACTAGAGTCAGATTATCTTGGAGTAAAAGTTTTTCTCTCAAATGTTTAGAATGACACTTTTCAACTATCTGGTCACGAAGCATTTCATCATTCAAATTTCCGAATTCACATGTTTTAGCAAGTTCACGTAAATCTGTCACATAAACGTCAATACTTTCATCAGGATTCTGTGCTCTAGACCTAAATCTGTAACGTTCAGCAACTACGTTCCTCTTCGGAATGAAATAACCCTCCAAAGCAGTAACAGCTAAGTCGTAAGTGTTTTTATCACCAGGTAAAGTGTGAAATATACGTTGACATTGAAGTCCGACACAATGAAGAAATGTTGCTCTTCTCACTTTATCTTCTTTCCTATCAACTCCACTAGCAATTTCAAATAGTTTGTAAGATTCCATCCACAAACTGAATTCATTACTCAAGTCACTAGCGTTCATGTTCAAAGATGATGGTGGTCTAAGACCTGATTCTGCCATGACGAAATTCTCCACAACGTCAAACAAAGTTATAAACGTGATAAATATGATGAGTAGAAGTGAATTCATAATGCTACACAGTTCTGTAAATGTTCAGTACAAGTTGGAACAAGTTCTGAATTATGGGTCGACTGAAAAGTTCTCACATGTGCACGAGAAAACATGGCGAATGTGTACATGACTGCGGGCAAGCAATACTGGCACTCGTAAAGTTCTGAGTTAATTCAGCAAGTAGTTAGAGTTCGTGTAACTAACATGCCTAGTCTCACCACTTGAAAATCCTAAGAATCAAACATCCTCGTCGCCAATGTTGTGTTTCGTGAGTTCTGTAGGAGGAGAGACGACACGAGACGTGTTACCAGTACCACTTTTATTTGCCCGAGTCACTTCCGTTTTACATATGCGCATGCGCATTGAATTGCGAAGTATTACTACACTACATATGGATTATATTTTCACTGCAGTGAAAATATGACTTTCTACTGCTTTTCTTAAAATATGGATTATATTTTCACTGTATAACCCTATATTTCATTGCTAATTATATAATAAATGACGTTACTCTGCAAAGGGAGATAACTCTAACCAAAAGTCCCCCCGGGCTGATATTGATATGGATTTGCGGACCGGTCTGATTTGGCTGATATGGATTTGCGGACCGGGCGGCAATATGGGTGCTGTGTCATTGCCTCTATCACACATGCAAAACAACACATATTAGTGATAGATATATGATAATTAAGATTATCGTAAACAGATATCACAGTCTGTTGTATATTGTCACATTATGGTCAAGAATTTTTGTTCTCAATGTATTGATATCATTTTAAAAAAGTCATTAGTCACACCTCTAACAGGAGTCTCATTTTGGGATAAGTCCAAATCTTCAAAGTCTAAAAGAATTTTAATAAATCTTGAAAAAGGTTTGCGAGAACTTTTCAAGTTGTATTTCTCTCATTGTGCAGTATATATCCTTAGCTGACAATGTAAAACTACAAATACCCCTTTCATCCATACATCAATGTTACAGGAGGATAAGCTTCAATGAAGTTTGTTTTTGCAGACAGTATATTTTTACTTTACATTGTTACACTGATGTACATGTATGCACAGATAAATGTTATTAAATGATATTCATAGAAAACCTCTGTTTAAATTATTAGAGGTCTAACGATACCGCAACACAGTATCATATCGCGAAAAAAATGATCCAGGATATATTGTATAATGCACATGGTGAAAACTGAGAAAGCGATATTAAAGATACTTATTAATACTAATTACGCACACAAGAACCTCATATCAAAATTACATCAAACCAAGTAAAGTCAAATTCTTTAATTGATTAATTTAATTAATTTAGTTGATCCAAATAATTTGTGAAAACAATATTGTACTCTACTGTGCATCGGGATTTGCATCACATCAGCACATCTCATTCCTTCACAGTGGCTTCAGTATATGGTTCGTAACACCTCTTTAAGTAAATTAAGTTAAACATGGAAGTGGAGCAACCTTCCAAAAACTAGCTAGGCTTGAATTTCTCTAATAAGTTTTCAACGATCATACTCACTCTGTTTTAGAGCAATTTGTTTCCCTTGTCTGGACATATTCGAGGGGAATTTTTCCCAAACAAAACTTTACAGTTTGCTAGCCTGAGAATTGTGACTCTCTCACAGAAGAATTCTAAAAATGTCAAATTCAATTAAAGCATTCATAAAATCTCTTCTTGAGAACAATAATGCATTGAGCTATTAAAGAGACACAGAGTATATGTTGATAGGATCACGTATGTCAAATTTTGAAATCGATGTTACTACATCGGTAACCACTAACTGTTACTGAAAATAACAAGTTAAAGGTCAATCAGTACATTTGAGCGAAAATACGATCAGTACGACCATTCAAATGTCGGGATTTTGAGTGACAACCGGGCAATGTGGCTCGAGTGGCACTCGCAAATTTGCCAAACGTTATTTTGAAACCTTGTCATAAGCTGACAGGAAGATATATTCGAATCGATATTGTGTACTATTAGGTATTGTAACTAATAGGTAGATTAACTGGATGCATAATTTCGAATATAAAACTTATTTGAGATGTTTTCTTGATTTTTCCATAAAATCAAGCATTTTAGAGATATTATGCATAAATGGATATATTTGCAAGTCCAGTGATGAGATATGAACTTCAATCAGCATATTAGATATTTTGTAGCTTATCAAAGCAAAACCAAATGAAATTTTAAAAAAGATACTCTGTGTCACTTTAAACTAAACTATAAATGCCCAAAAGAAAAATGACGAATTCAATTTGAAATAAAATGGTCGATAAGGTACAATGTAACAAAGATATGAGTAGATGTAACGGAGGGATGGTACCCATTTTAATACCTCTTGTTCCTAAATTACTATTCAACTTATGTCAACATATCATTGCATGAATTAAACTTAGTCTTTCTGAGAAGTTGAGATTTGTTTAATTATCTTTGGTCACGGGGCCCTCAATCGGTCATTTTAGGGTTTAACTATATTTAGTAGGGACCAAAGATAAATATTAAGTTATATGATCAACTTTCCTGGTAACTGAGATGAAATGATAATTACAAATACATACTGCATAATGCATTATTGTTATTCTGATGACTCATCCAGTGATCAATCTACAGATATGACCCTCTGAGTCAAGAGACTCGCTCGCTACCATAAAGTCTTATGAGTCCAAGTTGATTTAAATGAGTCCTTTAATAAGTAAGCACATAGTATCACACACACAAAATATGCATCCCAGGACTCGCAGCTTAAATATCTATGAGTCCTTTCTAAATTTTATGAGTATTTGAAGCAGGACTCGCAGATAAATTTATCCCTGCTTATCTCACAAATGTTACATTTAAAGTAACTACCTGAATTCTCCTTCACATTAGAAATTACCATATGCACACATACATTTTTCAGCATCATTCTTTAAAAAAATCTTATGTTTTTTCGACATGTGCACAAAATTGATGGGCCATTGAAAAAAGAGGGAATGACTCAAGTCCACCGTAAATCCGAAGCTCTAAACTTTTAATTATCAATATTTGTGACACTAGTGTCACTCATAACTGTGGTATATTTAGATTATATGTATAGTCACATGACAACCACGTGACGTAATGTTCAACTACCCTCGATCTTACTATTATGCATAAACAAGTTGTACCCCGTGGAATTAAATTGTTCACTTCCGCCCACCATAACTTCAAGTTGTGTTTTATGTTTGTTCGTGGTGAAAACACCACAATTGGCGACGAGGATGGCGAAATCTTCGCCTAAGGAAACGGAAAAAGTGTTCCGGTATGTTTGAAAATATGTACCAATGAACTTTTGAGGTTGCGAGTCGATGTTCGCGAATTCTGACCGGATTCAGACCACTGCAGCGTGTTGGGCGCCCGGTGTTGTTACTGACTTTAGGACTGATTCTCACTCGACAATGGCAGGACTTATTGGTTCACTCGATGTATTTGACCCGTCTAAGGAACCGTGGTCAACGTATGTTGAACGTGCTGAACTGTTTTTCATTGCAAATAATGTTTCAACAGAAACCAAAGTACCGTCTTTTCTCAGTTCAATGGGTATTGAAACGTACGGATTATTGAAGAATTTGTGTTCACCTGATAAGCCATCTGATCTCAGTTTTGACAGAATTGTAGCAATTTTGAATGAACATTTAGACCCTAGACCTACAGAAATAGGAGAGGGTTTTCGTTTTTCTAAACGTCATCAACATGAAGGCGAGTCTATTGCTGATTATGTTGCTCATCTGAGAAAATTGTCAATACATTGTGGATTTGGTAATAATTTGACAACTGCCCTGAGAGATCAATTTGTATTTGGGTTGAGGAATGAGAGAGTACAACAGAGAATGTTGAAAGATAGCAAGTTGACATTTGAAGTAGCTGTAACGACCTCAAAGTTAGATGAAACAGCATCTAGGGATATGTCTGAATTACAAGGCAAGAATACAGATTCACATGCAGCTAGTGTAAACCGACTTCAGGGAAAGAGACATTTCCACAAGCGACCAACAGCAAGTCACACAAGTAACTGCTACAGGTGTGAGAAAGGTCCACATTCCCCGGACGATTGCAAGTATAAACGTGATGTCTGTCATAAATGCAAGAAAGTAGGTCATATCGGCCCTGCATGTCATGCTAAGCCCTCTTCAAGTCATTCTACAAAACCTAAACAAGCAGAGAAAAACTGGAAAACAAAGAAAATTCACAATATTTCTGAAGATCTTGAAAATCATGATGATGACTTTTTGATTGGTTCTTTACATGCTTTGGGGGACACAAACACTGAATCATTTTGGGTCAATCCGGAAGTGGAAGGGAAAGTGCTCAAAATGGAACTAGATACAGGTTCAGCATATTCAGTTATTCCTTATGATGTTTACAAGGATGTATTTGCCCATGTGAAATTGGGAGACACCCCAGTTCGTATGAAGACATACACTGGTGAGAAGTTAATACCAAAAGGTGTTATAAAGGTAGATGTGAAATACAAGTCACAGAACAAGAAACTTGATCTTTATGTTGTGCCAGATGGACAGCAGATTCTTTTTGGGCGAGAATGGTTTCGCAACATTCAACTAGACTGGGCTGAATTACATAGCCTTGGTGAGGCTGTTAACAAAATTGACAGGCCTGTGAGTTCCAATACTGAACTTAGAACATTATTGAACAAATATCCAAGTTTGTTTGAAGAAGGGCTAGGAACCCTTAAGGATATGAAGGCAAAGTTGGTGATTCCTGCAGATACAGCACCAAAGTTCTTCAAGGCTAGGAATGTACCTTATGCTCTTGGATCAAAGGTGGATGCAGAGTTGGATAGACTTGAACAAACTGGTGTAATTTCCAAGGTTGAGTACAGTGAATGGGCAGCACCCATTGTTCCGATACTCAAGGGAAATGGTTCAGTGCGAATCTGTGGTGACTTTAAAGTAACCGTAAATCCAGTGATTCAGGATGTCACATATCCCTTGCCCAGGATAGAGGACATTTTTGCTAAGCTAGCTGGTGGTCAACAATTCACCAAGATTGACTTAACATCTGCATACCTACAGATGGAAGTAGAGGAAGACTCGAAGAAATATGTGACTGTTAATACGTCTAAAGGACTTTATCAGTACAACAGACTACCCTTCGGCATCAAAACAGCACCTTCCATTTGGCAGCGCACTATTGACCAGATTTTGCAAGGCATTCCACGCACTGAAGTGATTCTTGATGACATCATCATATCCGGAAACAGTGCGAATGATCACCTGTCCAATCTTGAAATGGTCTTGAAAAGATTACAGGAGAAGAATCTCCGTGTAAATGTTGGAAAGTGTGCCTTCTTTCAAGACAAGATAGAATACTGTGGCCATGTGATTGACAAACACGGACTGCACAAAATGCCAGAGAAGACAAAAGCTATGGCTAATGCTCCAGCACCTGAAAATGTGTCAGAACTACGTGCATTCTTGGGTCTTGTCAACTATTATCATCGGTTTCTACCGGACCTGGCTACAGTACTGAGACCACTCAATGAACTTCTTGAGAAAGACAAGAAATGGAAATGGTCAACATCCTGTGAAGATGCTTTCAAGAAAGCTAAAGAACTTGTCACATCTGATCTTGTGCTTACGCACTATGACCCAAATATGGAGCTTAAAGTAGCTTGTGATGCATCGCCGTATGGATTAGGAGCTGTCCTTTCTCACATCATGCCTGATGGATCGGAGAAACCAATTGCATTTGCTTCCCGCAGCTTGACGAAGGCTGAAAGAAACTACTCCCAAATTGATAAAGAAGCTCTTGGACTGGTGTGGGGTGTGAAGAAGTTTCACCAATATGTATATGGACGGATTTTCACGATCCTTACGGATCATCAACCTCTCACGTCAATTCTCAGTCCAGACAAGGGTATTCCAGCAATGGCGGCAGCAAGAATGCAACGTTACGCTCTTTACCTGGCAGCTCACGACTACACAATTGTGTACAAGAACACAAAGAAACACTGTAACGCAGATGGACTCTCACGTCTTCCTCTGGAACAAGGGAATGAAGCTCTTGTGGATTCAGTTGAGATATTCCATATGGAACAATTTGAATCCTTACCAGTGACCAGTGAGATGGTAAAAACTGCAACAAGAACAGACCCTATTTTGAGTCGGGTTTATGAGACTACTATGCAAGGCTGGCCTGACAAATCTCCAGAGGGATTGACTGCTTTCCACAACAGAAGACATGAACTCTCTGTGCATCAAGGATGTGTTATGTGGGGAGATAGGGTTGTGATTCCACAGAAATTGCAGCACCAGATGTTACAGGAACTCCACACAGGGCACCTGGGAGTTGTGAAAATGAAGGCTATGAGCCGAAGTTACTTTTGGTGGCCAGGCATAGACTCTGATATTGAACAGTTAGCCAAACACTGTAATGGATGTGAAATGTGCAAGAATATGCCCAAGCAGGCACCCCTTCACCCCTGGGAGTGGCCATCCACACCATGGCAACGTATACACGTTGACTACGCAGGTCCATTCTTCGGACATATGTTCCTCGTAGTGGTAGATGCACATTCCAAGTGGCCCGAAGTAATCATGACAAAGTCTACCTCTTCCGAGAGAACCATTCTCATGTTGAGAACAATATTTGCAAGGACTGGTCTACCTGAACAGCTAATCTCTGACAATGGCCCACAATTTGTCAGTGCTGAGTTCAGAGAATTTCTGAAAGTGAACGGGATTCGTCACACAACAAGTGCACCGTACCACCCAGCAACAAATGGACTGGCCGAACGATTTGTTCATACATTCAAGCAAGCTCTTCGTGCAATGAAGGAGGAGAAAGGGGACGTTCAGACAAAACTGTCAAGATTCCTGTTGACATATAGGAATACACCCCACTGCACTACAAATGAGTCTCCAGCTATGCTGATGAACAGGAACTTGCGAACGCGTCTTGACCTGGTGAAGCCAAGTGTGAGACGCACTGTTGAAAGCAGACAAGCAAAACAAGACTCGGGGACTGGAGTACTTCAAGAGTTTGAGGTTGGACAAGCTGTCGCAGCTAGGGAGTATAGAAACGACCATAAGTTGGTACCTGGTGTTGTAATAGCCAGGAAAGTTGGTCCTACAACGCACTGGAGAAGACATGTTGACCAACTCAGGAATTCAAACATGTCACAAAAGTCGGAGGTTCCATCTAATGAAAATACCTCAGAAGTTGTCATGACAACCCCAAGTGAGAACACTCCAGCTAAGCGAGTCACAGAGGAGGTCAAGCTACCTCCACAACCACAACCAGAGGTTCGACGTTCCAGTCGAATCCGTCGAGCTCCTAAGAGACTTGACCTGTGAAACTATTAACAATAAAGTTCAAGTTAACATTTTAAAGTTTAATGTTAAAGTGGTGATAGTGTTCATGGGGCACAATAATCCCCAATTGTTTGGTTACAACTCGAGTGACCACTCACAGTAGTTCATTATTGTTTCAAGAAGTGTTACACTTTAATTTGTATTGAACTGTTTAAGAACTGTTCAAGTGTTTATATAATGTTGAAGAACATTGACATTTAAGTTGACTGGATGAACCAAGTACCAAGCAGATGGAGTCCTTGACTTTGTTTTAACAGATTTTATTCCCTTGAGAAGTTCTAATTTTAGTAGGGAGGAACTATGGTATATTTAGATTATATGTATAGTCACATGACAACCACGTGACGTAATGTTCAACTACCCTCGATCTTACTATTATGCATAAACGAGTTGTACCCCGTGGAATTAAATTGTTCACTTCCGCCCACCATAACTTCAAGTTGTGTTTTATGTTTGTTCGTGGTGAAAACACCACAATAACTAGTGTCATCAAGTTGGCCAGTAAGTTGGCCAGTAAGTCGTCAACATTATCACGTCATTATGCAATCAGATGATTCTTTCTTGAAAATAAGACCAGGAATTGGGAAAGGCATCTTTGACAATGGGCCATTTTCAGGCATGATTTTGGTAATTTTCTTAAATTTAAATGGGCCACTACCATTAGGCCCATAATGTCAATAGACAAGTTCAGATTAAAGTCAAGCACATTGGAAAAGACCATGTACAAGTCACTTCTCGATTTACTTGATAAATTGAAGGTTAAACTGACAGTAAATGAGTACAGATTTATTAATAAAGATAAGAAGTCTACCTCTCATTACATAATTTACATACCTTCTTTGCCGTTGCCGTTTGAAACACTTTCTGCTGTGCTGCATCCTCTGCATTCAAAGATCATCTACTAGACTAGGCATGATAACATGTGCAACTGGATGGTGAGATTACATTGCCATATTTGCTGAAAGGGAAACGAGTTGAAACCAATTTAAAGCTAACTTATGCAAAGGTTAGATCTAAGTCATCTGTCATAATTTTTAAACGACACTTTCAAATATAAGAAAACATCTAGATTATTCTTAACAGAAATTTAATCTATGTGGATTTATTTTATCAATGAATTTTAATGGAAAATAAAGAAATTTCAAGGGAAGCATTGAACAAGCTAGAAGACACAAATTCCTTGAACAAACACGTGGTCTAGTCTTTCGATCCCAGTTTTCAAACACAAATTAACGGTCAAATTTGGTCGTGGTGTTTCAATAGTCGTCTTTCTGCTCTCCAAACAATGCATAGCTTAACTATATTCGAATTTTGCATAAGCCAAACTAATGTAGGCCTTATATGAATTTACGTCTTGTAACTCGATAATGCCGCGGGAACACGTCATACCACATGGCGTTAGATGCGGCTGACGTCACTTCCCCTTAGACTTGCAGAACGTCGTGAAATTACCTTCAAGTGCGCATTCCCACCGAATCCTACTCTACGATCCAAGTAGATTAATAGTAGTCTTACACCTAGACTGTAGTTAAGAACGTTTTGACACTACGAAACCTCTTGATGAGCAAGTCTAGACCTGTAGCCCTCGGCCTCCTAATCGTTTATGAGGATTAATATTTTTCACTACTTTATGTAAGTCTATGGAGCCCCGAAACTCAGGTTTGTGGGTTTCGAGGCCGTTATATAGTTGCTAGGGAGGATACTCTATATCGCGAACTATATTTCTTGAGATACGTCTTTGATGTTGAGTTTTTCCTAAATAAAAGACAGGGTTATAGTTGTATGGTAATATATCTCACACATTTCCGGAGGATTTTGCCAGTTTATGTTGTCCTGACAAGAGTCGAAAAGAACAGAAAACTTCTTGGAATATGAAAACAATAATTTAACACATAGAGTAACTTGGCAACCTAGCTGTTACCATATGAAAATATAAAAGATCTACATTTGTACATTGTTAGATTCTTTATTTATGATGCAAATGATAGTTTTTTTGTCCAGTTCGGTTAAAATATGTTTTTATAAGAATATATCTAGATGTAACTGTCGAAATTTACAGATGCTAACCATTTTTTGAAATTGTAACGTGGTTTAAATAACTAGAATCACCAACTGCATGTCTAAAATATATATATAAACTGATTGTTTTTTCATCTCTTGATATAAATGTGATTGATCTCAAATATCAAACTCATTCTGAAGCATCAATAGTGACCTAGTTAGCTCAAATATATGGTGCATTTACATCCTTATTTTAAAACATTGTTGCTTTTTCTTATTGCTTGGTGCCCCAAAGGGCACCAAGCATTATGATTTGATTTTTCTAAAACTTTTCTGAATTCTCTCTATATTACTCGTGATATTTTCAAAGGGAAGCCGCGCCAATCACATGTGTTGTATCCAAATCAAAAGACCAATGAACAGAGCTGTAGCAAAAAATGCATAACGTCACCATGTGGGTAATACAAAATATTTGGCACATTAAACTGTGGAATATGATTTCGCTTTAAATGTTATGTTAAAAGAGAAACAATGTTTTCTATTAAAGATGCTGATAAATGTTAACAGACTCAATCGAAAACATCTTCATTTGAAGAAGAGTCTGCATTTGTTCCAGATAAAGCATTAATTATTTCGCATTCAATAATCGCAGAATCCACTTTTTTATAACCCACGCGATTTAATTTCACGCTGGGCTCGCCTGGCGAATTAAAAGTAACGTTTGTGTAAGTACGATGGTGACATCGAAATAAGACTTATGTTTACTAATAGGTAGATCACTTACGACCACGAGACAAGTCATACTTAACGATGTCACTAAATGTTTACGTTGAAAACATGTATTTATTATCAGAGTACTGAAATTGACTCATGCTATATTTAGAATATGACCTACATCGCTGGTTCCAAACGTTAGCTCAGCTGACCTGGGTTGAAATCCTGTCAGATCATCGGAAAGTATTTTCTTTATTATCTGTTATACTACTATTAATAATTAACCAGCATGACAAGGAGATATCGTTTTGGCAGGACGTTTTGCACAATTTCCTGTCATTGTCAACGCTACATGGCAACACAGTGCTTTTACTTCAAGTAACTACATCACAATGCCACAACATCATAAACATAGTGACCTCACTATGCAATGACATCACTGTCTTGAAAATCTAGTGTTGTTGTGTTCAGAGATTTACATTTTTTTTCTGAGATGTCAAAAAGAGTGAATTTGGATGATAAATAGATTGTCACCCTCGTGTATTTTGATATGAAATATACCAACAATCGTTGATGAATGTAAAAAATATTCATAACTTTCAGCAATTCGTGTTGATAGAAATTAATTTTGTAAAGTTAACTTTGAGTAATACTTGTGTTAATATTAGTGCTGTTATACAGTGTTGTATATTTCACTTATCCCCCGAATTGTTCGACAAATCACAATCTCCTTCATCTGCATGCCTATGTGGCACCAAGCATGCCTTTTTAAAGGCTTTTCTTGTTTCACCACATTGCCCTTATCTTCAATATGGCGTTGCAACAAAGTTGTACTTATTTGCTAGCTGGTATCTATCGTAACCCTTGCTAGTTTTAAAGATGATACCAGCTTTGTCATAGATCTAGATGAATGATTCTGAATGTTGAAACATTATCGCCAGATTGCATGTGGTTTAAATTCATTCATTTTAAGTTGATAATTTTCTTTTGTTTCTTAGATTTAGTTATTCATGTTTTGCAATTATTTGAGATTAAGACTGTACCATTTGACGACAAAATTTATTATATGCGCACACGAGTAAATACACTCACATCAGTTAATGAAAATTTACATAAAGTTTACATGAAGCTTCGCAGGGCAAAACTATAAGTATACAAAATCACGTGATAATTATGAATAAAAACACTGAATCAATCTGAATATAACAAATACGGAACGTTACTGTCGATCTAAATATATTTAAAAGAACTTTGGGATGACAAAATCTTTCACCATACGTCTTTGAAGTAATAGAAAATATATCATAGGGAGTGGATTCGTGAAAATAATTATCGAGTCCCGGGTTGGCGAGTTGATTATATTCACGAATCCACGACACAATGTCTATTGCATTCTCCATCTTCAACCATTATCCAAACGCCATAATCCTGTTCTTTTCTACGTTCGAAATAAAACTGACGACATATCGTTCAACGTGTCCATACTACAATCCATCGTTTTCGGAGAATAATCAAAAATCTTAGCGATAAAGTATAAAAAATGTCTCTACGTGAAAGAGCATGTATATATCCCAAACTGTATTGAGCATACATGAGATAACGCTTGTTTATGATAAAGTGATTTATTATTCGCCCGTGTAAGATACCTCAGTGTAATATTTATACGGTATTATTTCCCATATACCTGGCTGAAAACAAGTAGTGACATATTTTCACATCATTATGAGCACAATTGACCTGTGACGTGATATTTCTTAAAAGTGAATGAAAATTGAGAATGAAATATTGGTTTGAAGCGGTAATAAAGAAATGATGACCCTCAGAAATGTGTCATATGACTTTTACGAAGCTCGTGCAAGTGTATGTATAACCCTCGCTCTCGCTCGGGTAAGCCCTAATACAAAAATTCACACTCGTTTCGTAAATAGAGGATATTATATGAGTGTTCATGACATACTATGTTTACGACACGAGTGGCTAAATTTTAGTATTTACACGAATATGATATTCTGTTGAATACCGTAGTCGCAAAATTTAAGAAAATACTCAAAACCTACTTCTCAGCAAAGGCGGACTAGTCACGGCCGACCCGTATAGATTGTGACGTCATAGGTTAAACCGTGACGTCAAAGCATTGTTTATAACGTGACGTCACAATGAAACAGTGATAAATTGCCCTCGGGCAACATATGAAAAATACGAACCTCAATATAACTGCCCTCGTAGGTAATAAAAGTCATACTTCATCGGGTTATAATCTCTATAATCTGAAAGTAGTGTAGTATCACAATGCAAGTATGACGTCACAAAAGTGAGTGGTTGTAACGCCACAGTGTAAGCGCGCCGTCACAATGGCTGCCGAGTCGCGGCAATTTTTGTTTCAGCAAGCTGTCGGATATTTTGGTTAATTTTTATTTTGAGGGTAAATGCTATAAAGAATACTAATCTTCTTACCATTTATAACTATTTTTCTGAAACTCGTGAATAATTTGGTATCAAACTCGCTTTCGCTTGCTTAATGCAAAGTCATTAACTCGAGTAATAAAAATTTCGTCGTTTACGATCTGCATAGATAATGAACGTATCTGAGATGCATTCGTAACACTTAAGAAATTAATTCATTTCAATATCAATCTAAAGATGCTTTGTATACACCTCGATCTGATGTCAGTTTTGTTCAACTTTTTATCCGTCACCATATCAATAAACGAAAGGAATGATTAAGAAATACTTAAAATGTATGATTGTCCTGATTGTGTTGACATTTAAATACACAACGTTTACATGTTATAGGCATATTGTTTGCATCACAAACAGTTTCCTTTCTCGCCAACGACTTGGCGCCTTATCTTTATCTGAGTTTCTTATACAGGACCCTTCACAACTGTATACTTTATCAGAAATAGGTTGATATAGGTTGTGGTAGTGAAATCAAACCAGGGGCGGGTACAGGATTTCCATATTTGGGAGCAAACGGTGCGATATATCGGTTTTACAAATACGATTACGAAAAGTAATGATGACTTTTGATCAAAGAATATGTGTCCACAGGAAAACTAGGCTGTTTGCAGAATTAAAGTCCCCCGTCTAACACTGTTTTTATATCAATTTATATAGTACAGGAAACTCCTAAAATCTATTATATTTTGGAACTCCATGGGGAGGGGTGCGAACCCTCGTATCCCCCGATTCAACAATGATAATCTTTTACAATCGTGACATTTTTACGGGATTGCTCTGTCGGCAAGAGCGCCGGTCTCACGTTCTTGAGGTCCGAGGTTCGAATCCAATCCAAGCCAAGGTGTAAAAACCTAGAGTTCACCTCTGTTAGAACTCTGTAAGTGTCACCCTGGAGCCCACGAATTCAGGTCAGTGGCGGAATGGTGGATACATGAACACGTGCATACGTCGAGCTGTCGGATATCAGCGTTCAGCAGTGTTGGACAAACTGCTGTGACTATGTGTCTCAGGTGGGGAGCTGGGTACCCTGTGAGGCATAGAACGGTCCCTAACCTGAGCGCCACATATAATCCGGTTGTATACTCACCAGGGAGTTGAATTGGAAAAATGATCGGGCGGTGAAAGAATGCCATTGACCAGGGGAAACAATGTACCTTGAGCAACCACGAGTGGGTGGATATGCGCGCTACAAAAATATTCAGATAATATATTAATATTCTATTTCCAGTAAATGCCCCCAGATAAGAAAGATTTTATAACCCCGACCACTGCTATTACGTCTGAAAACTAAGGACGACACAGTGCTCTGACGATTTTAGGTTAGTGTTGTTAACTATAACTGATACACTTTTTGGAACGAATTTGACATGCAAATTCTTGTGTATCATGGAAACAAGCAATAAGTATAGTAACACTCGCCGATTGTAATAGCCTTTGTCTTATCTTTTGTCAATTCGAAACCCTGTTTATAAACTTTGCGTGCACAGCTGAACACATTACAACAGGCCATATCACATATCCACAATGATTGATGTTGCAAATCTCTTCAACAATTTCGATAATAGATTTCAAATTAAATCTCTCTGCTATATCATAAAAAAGTTGCCTCATCACATATTTTTCGTTCGGTTTCTCTCAGCAATGTTGAAAACAAAATTGCGTTCAAAAGGGAAAGAATTGGTCGCACTTTTAACACTAGTTTTGCGTCAAGTAGGACAATAATGCATGTATATTTGCGGTCGCACACACAAGACACAGTAACGTGGCGGGTTTTCAACTCTGTTGTTTTAACATTAGCCTTAATCATATGAAATATTTCCAAGTGCATGTGTTATGCAGATAGGCTACTTTACTTTTACTTTACTATCAAATACTAAGATCCATTATAAATAATCTGTAATATAATCTTCATATGTCAGAATTCTATTTGCATATTTTTCCTCGGCGTTTAACACCATCCAACCACATCTTATATGGTTAAGGAATTGTTCAATATGGGAGTAAACAGTAACCTCATTAAATGGGTTGAAGCTTTTCTAATTAATCGTCCCCAATGTGTTCGAGTTAATTCTACGCTCTCTGAAGTGAATCTCCTGAGTACTTGTGCTCCTCAAGGCTGCGTCCTGTCGCCTGTACATGTCCTCTTTACTCTCTATATACAAATGACTGTGTATCTCTATTTTCCTCCTGTTTGAATTTCAAGTTTGCAGATGATGCCGCTTTGGTTGGGTTCATTCATCAATCAGAATTAGACTATAGAGAAAATATTGATTCATTTAACCAATGGTGTAAAGACAATTTTCTATCCTTGAACATAAGTAAAACAAAGGAAATGATAATTGACTTCCGCAGAAAAAAGGAAAACCTGGAGCCAGTTACTATTGACGGACAAGAAGTTGAAGTAGTAGACGAGTATAAATACCTGGGAACCATAATTGATGATAAACTCTCATGGAAATCTCATACAAACCGTGTCCATGCTAAAGCTCAACAACGACTTTTCTTCCTGCGAAAATTAAGATCTTTTAATGTTGACACATGTATTCTAAAATTGTTCTATCATCAAAACCATTCAGCTGACTTTCAGTTTTCATGCATGGTATGGGGCAATCTTTCCCTATCACTGAAAATTGAAATCGACAAAATTGTAAATATAGCCAGCATCAATCGGCATCAATCTTGAACACCTTTCCTTTCAGTTTGATTCAAAAGTTCAAAATAAAGCTCTATAGCCATTCAATTTGACCCATCCCACTTTCTAAATGAATGTTATGAATTTTTACCTTCTGGGGTTCAAAATTTGGCATTTCAAAACTAATAGAAGTACAAAATCATTTGTTCCATACAGTATCAAGATTTTAAATTTACATACAAAATTGTAAATCTGACTAACCGTCGCACTGTAATCATAAATGTATTGTTCAATGTAACACCCTTAATTGTTTACAATGCTTTAATATTACTGCTTGTAGTGCAAAATGTATTGTTGTATATATTTCATATATCTATTTAATTGTGATTTTTTATTATTTATGCAAAGCTCTTTGAATGTAAAACAAATTTCCCCGCGGGGATAATAAAGTTTATCTTATCTTATCTTATCTTATCTCAGTATAAAATATATGTGTTTTTTTCAATATCCAAACAGATATTTAAAATGTTCTTGCTCGTTCTTATTTATCTATTTCTGGAACAAAAATTTTAAACCAGTTGTATTAACAACAGTATTCAATAATTTAAATAGTCGGTTTAATGATATATTGTCAAAGACTTCCTTTCATAAATTCCGACATGGCTCAATGAGTCAATCTGAATTTTTACGAGTTCAAACCAGACTTCCTTAGTTACTCCACACTGTCAAGTATTCCTCTGATGATAATTTTGAAAATGCAGGTTATCTCATTCACATATTTGAATGAATATATCTATATAAACGTTTTCTTGTAATCCTGAACAGAAGATTAATGTTACTCCTTCACGCCATTATTATAGACTTTATGAAATAATTTGATACTTTCATCACAGTAGACATGTTTGTTTACTTAAATACTCATCCTTAAAAAAATATGAAAAATACTACAGACGGCATTGGCTGTAGCTATATCATTTTACAACGCATTCAGTCGACTCATTACAAGTCTTTTCAAAAATTATTGATAAAGATTTGTTATTACCGGTATAATGTTTGACTGTGACTTTTAGAACATAACATATACAAACCTATATTGCGTGTACATGTACTTGTAGGATTCAATTTATGTTTAGATTAAAACCAACCGGAATTTGGATACTAACGAATGCGTATATATAGTTGTTACTCTAACTGAAATTAAAGACTGCTGTAAATTCGTTTATCTGAAGGCGGCTGTAAAATTATAAAGGCGCAACATATAACCTCTATGTTCTGTTTATGAGCATCTCTCCAGTTTGTATGTGGAAGATATACAACAGCGATAAATGAGCACAGTTTATAACAATTTGCAATATTATTTAACTTTACTTTCATCAATCGTGTTAAATGCCAATGTTTACCCCCAATATCATGTCTCATCACGACGATTCATATGGTACTATACATAATATGTAGCCCGCACTGACACGCATGATAGGTTAGTGTGAAGAAAGCATTAGTATAAGGAAAAGAGTTCGAAGCAACGCTATAAATAAGGGGCGATAACTTGGACATTTTAATACGCTTCACAGATTAATCAGGTATGGCCAATATGACATCCTCGGGTGTATTAAATATGTATATACTGACCCCTCCACCATCATACTTAACATCTTCTGTCCTTATACACAATTTCAAATGAACATTTATTATATGCTCAGCTTATCAGCTGGTAATATGTTTGCTTTTGCGCACACCAAATAACTTATGCAAGATAGGATGTGGATGATTGACTTTGAAGGGATACACCTTTCATTTAATAGCGGCCACATTTTCAACGATGTCATGTCTTTTAACATCACGAGTCAGGCGCACTTTATTTCCTTTATGTTTTAGTCGAATGTATGATGTTGTGGATCTTTACACCTTCTAATGTTCGTTCGGTTGTGGTTCCTTTGTAAGGCAATACAAGATTTCATGCGACAAACATATTGGTTATTGTATTTGTTTCAAAATATTTGTATCGGTAATATATCATATGCCCTAATATGTAATTTGTACTGGTTGAAAACTTCAATTTCTGTTCTTAATAACGGAGGATATATCTAAAATCTCTAACATACGTTTTCTGATATGAGAAAATAGAGTGAGTGAATGAGTTATTGTTTACTCCGCTTGGGCAACATTTCAGCCATTAGCGGCTTGAAAAAATAGAAACACAGGTTGATAAAAGTTTTATCAACGTTCAAGTGACTATTTCATCGTTGTTACAATCTAAGAATTAGTCGTCTAAATACAACTGTCTTTCAACATTGGTTTTTAAAAATCACCAATTCATAATGTTGAAGTGACGTTCTTTTAAACGTTCTTTGGACGTAACAATTGGTCGTTTGAGTACACCGTCCTTTTAATGTTGATATTTAACCTAACCAAACACAACGTAGTAGTGATGTCCTGTTTCAACGTTGTTTGGATGTTGAAATACAACATCCTCTCAACGTTGGTTTTGAACCTTACCAATGCACAATGTTGAACCAACGTCCTGTTTGAACGTTGTTTGGACGTTAGAATAAAACGTTGGAATACAACGTCCTTTCAATGTTGGCTTCTAACCTAACCACTTCACAACATTGAAGTGACGTCATCTCTCAACGTTGTTTGAACGTAGATATAAAACGTTGAAAAACAACGTCCTTTCAACGTTGGTTTTGAACCTAACGAATTCACAATGTTGAACCAACGTCCTGTTTCAACGTTTTCTTGACGTTAGAATAAAACGTTGGAATACAACATCCTTTCAACGTTGGTTTTGAACCTAACCAATTCACAATGTTGAACCAACGTCCTGTTTCAACGTTTTCTTGACGTTAGAATAAGACGTTGGAATACAACGTCCTTTCAATGTTGGTTTCTGACCTAACCAATTCTCAACATTGAAGTGTGGTCATCTCTCAACGTTGTTTGAGCGTTAGAATAAGACGTTGGAATACAACGTCCTCCCAATGTTAGTTTTTGACCTAACGTATTCACAATGTTGAAGGGACGTTTTCTTTCAACGTTATTTTGACGTTGAATTAAGACATTGGAATACAATGTCACTTTAACGTTGAGTGAACGTTGGTTTTTAACCTAACCAAATGACAATGTTATATTTACGTTCTTTTATAACGTTTTCTTAATGTTAATGCAAGCGATTGGTGGTTTACAACGCACCCCTGGACTGGCGTGAAAGTGTGACGTTGTGTTGACGTCATTACAACGTCGGGAAAAAAACGTAACCAAACCACAACGTTGCTACAACGTTGGCTAACGTTGTCTGTTTGCTGGGAAGTCCTTTATTGTTGTGAACGTGTTTGGTCACTGGCTTTTAAACGGTTTGAATGTTAAAATCGTTTGAATACCGTAGCATGTCTACTATATCTATACAGCAGCTTCACTTGTACTCCTCGAACCGTTTATCAACCAGTGAAATAAACAATAATTCACTTAAATTGATGAATGAACTGTATTGCGATACTTGATACTCGATTGAAAAATATCGTCGACTCATTATGCAAACCATATTCGTATGTGAAAATGGATTAATGAATAAAATTGCCAAATCAAAATAGAAAGTCCTTTATTTTTCCCTTTAGGTGATGTGCATCAGTAACTAATGACACATGACGCACAACCAAAACTATATTTTCACGTGTTTCAACAGCTGTAATAATTGTCAATGGAAGTTGCCTTAAGCAGTTGCTGTACAGCGGTAATAGACAAGGGAAGTTTTCTTCTAACTCGGTTTGATTGATTTGCAGGCTTGGCTATCTTTAATGCACTTTCAGGAATTTTATTACTGATAAAGTGTAAATACTATTAAATTGCCCAACAAGTACAAAGTGTTTTCATCCAAAACTTCACAATTCTCATCATACGATGGCGCTGTCCTTCCGTTTCGTTTTTTATGATCACCAATTTGCCAAATCCAATATTACATATCAACCACACGCTTCGATCGTGGATAGGTCTCACACAGTCCACTAGACCTTGTCTATGTTTTTGATTGCAGATTGAATGATTATAGAAATAACGTTCACTAACCAGAATCAATTACTTTCTATCTTGCTGTTTCTACGCTGTTAAAGGGACAGTCATAACGAGTTTTGTGTGTTGAAAGGAGATTAATGGAGACATCCATGATATCAGCACATTGCTATAGCTGTTACTGGGGGTAACATTTGTTAAGATCTATATTTAACAATATAAAGATGAACGCTGACTGTCCAAAAGAAACGTGTCCATACAAATTGGGCGATAACTCAATTCATTTGTGATTGATACCACTCAAAGATATATTTATCTTTTCTCCAGAAGTCAACTTACTTCTATGCACAATTTTGGAACATTATCTTTTCTTATTCGCTAGAAACACGCTTTTAAAAAAAATCATCGATTTGAAATCTCATTACCTAGGCGAGATAGCAGAGAGAAATTGGACACTTTTGCTTGTTTTAAAACGTTATAGAGCAATGAAGCGTCAACGAATTTATGTCAAATAAAGTGCATTGTATCGACGATATTGTTTTCTTACCTAGATTCTATACTTTACCAATTTTAAACTAAAAGGAAAGTTATGTGCAAAAATCAATTTGAAATTGCAACTTATGCGCCCCATGTGTTTGAAAAGACACAAAATCAAAAGTATATATATTTTCCTGAAGAATGCGAATGTGCATACTTCACTACAAGACATTTGCCTGTCAGTTACTCTCAAATTCGACTCTGTCAGGCAAAACGACTTGGAAGCGTTTCTTTTGGACACTAGTTTACATACAAATATTCTCATTTAACATACAGTTCTCAGTATAAGAATTATTATTCATGTATTTCTGAATTTATTCCATACCATGTTTTATAAACAAACATATAAACATTGTCCTCCTTTGATTCCAAAATAGAGATAAATCCAGTTGCACTCGATTTTCGTAGAAAGCGTTCGTGTATAATATATCTAGCTCAATATGAAATGAACAATCAAATGTAAAATGTATTTCGTCGTCAATAGCATCCTTGCATATGGACATAGTCGTTGTGATCTCTCAAGTGCATGAGATATATATCTTCCTTGGTTTATCATATTTTTCTTATATGGGACACCCATGTTACCTTACTGACACTAAGTGACAATCATCTTGTAAGCTATTTTCGGATGTCGATTTTAAACAAATAATATAAACATGTTATCTGTGAGTTAATGTAAGGGACCGGTCATTTATTATGGGGGGGGGGGGTGGGCCGGTGAAATTTCCCCACAGTATGTCCCAAAAAAAGTGACCCACCCCTTAAAGCTGTCATGATTTTTTATGACCCCCCACTGATGCCTGTCATATTTTTTTATGACCCACCCCTACACTATTTATATTCTTAACAGAGCATTAAAGTTTGTTGTTTATGTTTATTAAAGCATATGGTGGGATATTGTTATTAATAGGTAGATTAATTGGATGCATGATTTGACATTGATTTCGAATATTAAACGTACTTGAGATGTTTTCTTGATTTGTCCATAAAATACAGCATTTTACAGATATTATGCATAAATGGATATATTTGCAAGTCTAGTGATGAGATATGAACTTCAATCATCATAGGCTATTAGATATTTTGTAGCTTATCAAAGCCAAATAAAAATTTTATGAAAGATACTTTGTGTCACTTTGACATTTAGAAATGAAAATAACTTACCAAGTGGAACGTTGACTGTCACAGTTGTGTGTCAGAGCGTTTGTGTGGGTTGACCATCAGTGGCTCAATTTCGTGTTGTCCGCATATTGTTTTGGGACGATACTTGAGCTATAAAAAAGTAAAATAAATGTCAAATGAGTATGTATTCTTAAATATAATCAACACTCTGAAAAGGTAACAGCTTTATCTTTTTGGACTCATAAATTAACGATGCTATAAATACCAAATGTATACACAATGTCGAGATTCTCTACCTGCAACCGCACTAGATAGTATGCTCGCCGTGCGAGAATGCAGGAATATTCGGCGACAGATTTGTCTCTGTGGTCATCGTGTGAAAACCTTTTCTATGGCCTTAAAATCCATTATTGATAGTCTTGTTGATTGTGTGGCTATTCTATCAATGGATTTAGTTTGTTTTAATCCTAGTATAAAATTGTGAATTCTTTAACAATGTTTTCATGTCATGTCACCGAAAAAACGACGCATTTCAAAGGGACGTAACTGTACGTTTTATCGGTAGACAACCCGTAATTGCATACCGCAACAAATAGAGCCAAGGTCATGACGGCCAGTCACAATGACATTAGATCTAATATGTTGTCGATTTACAATTTGGGGAAATGAATAACGCCCATAAAATATGAAATCAAAGTCATTAAAATTTGACTACCATTTCACACCATGTACATGTACACACATACACCATATTCTTTCTATTCTAAGGGGAACACTGTTTCCCCTTCAGGTGTTATATCTGGACTAGAGTCGAATACCCTATCTATAGATCATTCAGTGGAGACATATGTATCCCTCAGTCAAACTAATTCAAACCGACTGTGTCCAAATTTAAAGTAACTATATAAATGATTAAAATGGAAGCTATCAAACTTGATTCAAACTAGGTATATTACCTGACCTTGAACGTCAATGCGCCAACCCAAGGCCTCGCCTCAACTCGAATTCTGTCTCCCAAATGAAATTTCCTGTCTTCTTCACCCAGATCACACTAAATGTGTGAAGAAAAATAATAGAACTAACGACAAACATTTGACTTTTCGTCAATCTAACTAAAATCCCGCAGACGAAATTAGACGATATCCAGGCCCGAAATCCAATCAGTTCTGGAATTTCGTAATCAAATCAAATATATGCTAAATGTTTAAAGCTTTTCTCATTTATTAGGCCTATATCACATTCCAACAAGTACCATTAATTGAATACACGTAGTAAATAAATAAACAATTTTTAATAATCAAATCATTATATATATTCTAACACAAATTCATTCATCGTCAGGGTTCATAAAATTAGTTTGGCTGGCTAACCAGTGGAAACCACGGACTTGAATCGCTAACATAATCAAATATTTGTTAAAAAGCAATCGTTTTGCACGTATCATAATGCCTAAACAAACAATCTCTGGGAAGTAATATACACTAGCCAGTCGGTATTCAAGTAAAATTCAGATTAGTTAAAACGAAAAATAATTTTTGGAAGACTCCGTAATATATACTATTTGTTGACGGGAGCATCAAGTACCGCGATACAACGAGGTCGCAGGCTACTATATTGCAATATAGGATACAACTAGTTTTACATTTGTGGCTGTAATGATCCATATCTGGAACCAATTGTATCTTGTGGTTCTTATTATCTTGTTATACATGGTTCAACGATCCAAGTCCACAATATGTTTCTTTAATAATTTTGAATAACCCGAAAAACTACGTTGAAGTTAACGTCAGTTACAGCCTAAGCAAAACGTAACTTCATATCCTGGGATATGAGATTACAATCTGGTGACGGTTGAAGCGCCTAACTTTAACATATTCCAGGCTTCTTGAAGGCTGTAACACTGAGCGAATGGCCTGGTCGGAGCGTGTTGATTGCGTCGACACTGTATAATAATTCACATGTACATAAGCAACACAAAGTGATTCATGATTTGAATGAAGACGTATGTCACGGTTGATTCTCGACATTGGGGCTTAGGGCTACATTATGACCATATGACACATTTTGATCTGTGAACTTCGAACCCTATGCTACATGGCGTACCGCGTACAACTACCGCGTACAACTACCGCGTACAACTACCGCAGTTTGCCTATAAGTCGGAGAGTCGGCGCCTACTGTTTTTACAAAAGCTGTCTCGATATTCACTGTACCTAAGGTGATGCTGGTAACGATCGTTACCAACATCCCAAGATGGCGGAAGGAAAGGTCGCTTCGCGAGTATTTTACATGATTTAACAGTTTTCTATGTGTTTGTAATCAATCTTCTATTGCACACATAATCTTTGGTGGTGTAAATAGATTTGATCCACTGAATTTGCATATTAAAGTCCACGTCCTGTGAAATGAGCAACTTAAAAATCGCTCTGGGATGCTGGTAACTTACAAAAAGCTAAAACACAAGATGTTGGTAACGACAAATGAAAGATGTTGGTAACGACGAAGCAGTTTGGTTAGTTTTGTTCTTAATATGACACGATTGAACGGGGTAAATAATGAAATTCAAGTACATACCTATCAATGCAAGTTTTTAAGTATCCCACTGACAAAAAATCAACGAAATGACATGGCGAGACCAATTGCAATAATTTTAGCATCGGAATTGTTTTTAATAAAAAATAAAAAAATGTAAAATCTAGTTATTTTCGTTGAATTCAAACGAAAATAGATTTAACTCATGTCGCACAATACGTCTATATGATTATTCTGTACTATCTTAGGATGTGACCTAATGATTGATGGTACGTTTGATCTAATTAAATATATCAAGCTTAGTTGGAATTAATAAAACAAGTTTGATACGCAACTAATCACTTAAATTTGAATTTTAACTGATACATTTGACAGATGTTTAGAGGAAGAGTAAGTTAGTGGTTGATTCATTCATTTCAAACGCTATCTATAACACTTTCCTCTGAACGTAGAAGATAACTCTTTTTTTTCATTTCATAATCGGGTGTTTTTAATTGTTAAATTGGCCAAATTTGTTTCATTTAGGGTGCAGATTTTAGATATTTGAACCCTCGCGCTATAATAGAATGCCCTTAATTTAAATACAATAGTGTATGATGTGGTTTTTGCATTAACATCATATTTGATTATAAGTATGTTTCATGATATTGTGTGAAGTATTACATTTCAAGCAAAATTTACGTATTCTTAATTAATAATAAATAATGCTTCATGATTTCAAGAAATTGTGATTGTTCGCGTGTTGGTGTCAATTGCGTATCTTGATGTACAATCTATTCTTCACAATATTTACACATTGTCAGATACCAAAGAAGTTCACGATTCATTTGAGTCATTGAATACATACAAAGATATTTAAAAACGAAAGGACCCAAGTGTTATGTTCCGATTTTAGATTGTAGCTCTGTAAATAGTCAAGAATTATCATTTACACGTCATAATATATAAAGTTTTATAAACCATTCTGGCACACCTATATAATATCTACATTTATCCGATACTCTACTTAATTCCGTCTGACAAGCCTTACAATGAACAAATTAATTCTGCATTGTCGACTTTCTCAGTTTTTGGGGGTAATTCTAAATAATACTGATATATGCATAGTTACACATGTAAATATATCATGTTATGTTTTCACATGCACAGTGCAGATTTGAACATGTGTTATATTGCACCACTCCTATACTTTATGCAAATTTATTCCTTGTGCAAAAGTACTCACGAGTGCATAATTTAACTGCATTTGCGTTTACATAGCACGATTTTCATAGGTGTGTAAAATTTGCCATGGTATATATGTAACTTAACATAGAGTGTGTAAGGGTTCAATCATACACTGCTTTAGTTTTAGTTTTGCGAACCAAGAGATTAAGCACTACAGGCAAGTATTACATTAATCTTTCAATGATATTTTGCCCGCTTTACAGTATAGGTTTAACTGGCTAACTGTCAGTAACACAAAGTAAGTGAACCCTGTTAGAGTCACATAACATTGCGACAAAACATACACAAATAATTGAGCACCCCCTATTTTGTAAAATGATATTTGGTGCTATTGGAATATTTTGATAAATTTGGTGTTTTGATGTATGAAATACTCCAACAATGATTCCAAGCGTCAGAGGAGAGAATGCTTGCATAACAACGACTTTGGATAAATAACTTAAAACGCAGAGATTGATTGGTTGTTTTGATCCCTTTTACTTTTTGTTCTTTTTTAAATAATAGAAAACTTTGACCAAACGCAAGTTTACAAACTTCCATCTTATCACACTGAATAATGCAATGATGTCATAAAAATAATATGTTAGTAATGTATCCAATGCCTGCTAGTGTTTGTGCTACAATCATACACCTGTATATTTATAACTGGTCAGTGACCTATACTTGAATACACTTGAATTATAGGCCTTAAGAGCATATATTCCCGTCCAAAGTCAAGCTGACAAATACATGTTTCATAATATTATTTTTGTACATTGATATGATTTAAGAAAACTTCAGATAAAGCACGAAACGTAAGAAACAATGATTTGTCGTTACCAGCATCATTCACTTCATAACAAGATACGTTACCAACATCCAGATTTGAAGTTACCAACATCCCTGAGCGATTTTTAAATTTCTCATTCTTCAAAACGTGGACCTTGATACGCTATTTCAGTGCATCAAATCTATTGGCACCATCAAAGTGCATATATTTGCAAAATAGAATTTATCAAAAACACTTAAAAACTGTTAAATCAAATAAAATACTCGCGAAGCGATCTTTCCTTCCGCCATCTTGGGATGTTGGTAACGATCGTTACCAGCATCACCTTAGGTACAGTGATATTGACGTCTTGAGAAAGCAAATATTAGCTCATTCTTCGTAGTTTTGTGTGTTTGTAATAATTTGTAAATGGAGGTGAAGGATATTATGACTTGCAATAAGAACTTCAAACAAAGAACACCATGTTCGTTTGCCAAACCAAACACGAGAAAAAAGAGTTCTCGTTTGTTTCAGTGCGATGCATTTTTAATGGAAATTGTAAATTGATTTGGTATTATGGGCGGGTAGTATACACAAATTGTAACAGATCTGTATAATTAATCCTGAAATAACACCCAAAATATTAATATTCATATTCATAGATTTGTTCGTTGACAACGAGTTTACAATAAATGAGTATTCTAAAGGTTCGTATTTGAATCTGAGACAAAGACAATAACATCGAAACATTCATGATGACAACAAACATGAAATCAAATATATCAACCTTTAAAATGGAGAGTTTTTAAAAATGATCAACTCAACAAAAGATCAAAAGTCTAGAAAAGTATAGCAAGTCTAGATCGCTCAGCTGAAGTTAAAGCATCTTCTGGGCTTCATTTTGTTATAATACATGATTTGTTAAAAATATTGTAAATATTGAAAAAAATACTTCTGAGACTAAATGTTAGTCTATCGACATCATTGTTTTCTTACCTACATTCTATACTTTACCAATATTAAACTTAAATGAAGAAACTTATGTGCAAAAATATATTTGAAATTGCGACTTATGCGCTCCATATATATGTGTTTGAAGAGACACAAAATCAAAAGTATGTTTTTCTGAAGAATTTGAATGTGCATACTTCACCACAAGACATTTGCTTGTCAGATACTCTCAAATTCGACTCTGTCAGGCAATAGATTATATTCTTGACGACTTGGTAGCGTTTCTTTTGGACACTAGTTTACATACGAATCTTCTCATTTAACATACAGTTCTCAGTATAAGAGTTATTATTCATGTATTTCTGTTTTTATTCCATGCCATGTTTTATAAACAAAGACAACTTATGTACAACATCGTCCTCCTTTGATTCCAAAATAGAGATAAATCCAATTGCACTCGATTTTCGTAGAAAGTGTTCGTGTATAATATATCTAGTTCAATAAAAAAATGAACAATCAAATGTAAAATGTATTTCGTCGTCAATAGCATAATTGCATATGGACAAAGTCTTTGTGATATTTCAAGTGAGATATATCCTCCTTGAATTGGTTTATCATATTGTTCTTATATGCGACATCAATGTTATCTTAATAAGTGACAATCATCTTGTAAGCTATTTTCGAATGTCGATTTTAAACAAATCTTTTGTGATATTTTTGTGATTTCCATTATATCTGTTAGTTAATGTAAAGTGGATATCTCTCCCACATTCGCCCTAAATCATACAATAAGGAGTAGATTTTCCAACACATCAGAACTTGTCTACATCACGCTGGAAGGTAAATTCTTTCCAAACATTTAAATCTTTGATAACCCCACACTTAAGATTCATATAATAGAATAGGTTGTATTTGACTACCAAACAGCTTAAGAAATGTCAGAACTCCTTTTTATGTTAAACAGACATGGCACTGAGCAATATTAGAGCGCTTTCACATCTACCCCTATAACTGTTTGTTTGCAAGTGAGCTATGACGCAGTGGTATTGTAAAGGGGACGCCGGCCCCTTGGATTCACGTCCTGTTAGATCCTGTCACGTGACTTGACGGCCACGACAGCAAGCTAACTAGTACAGCGAGGTCTGGGGAGCTGTTCTACTTTATAGGCTGCATGTGAGTAAACTCAGTTATTTAATGTCATGTAGCATATTAGGTATGTACATTAATAAGTATGATACTAACGATGATATGATACCTACTGTTGGAGTATACAACCTTCAAATAAGGTTCCTTGGCTTATGTGGAGGTTATTATACCCGTGTCGGGTAGGATTTGGAATGTTCTCGTGTCTGGTAGGATAAGGGTTTTATACATGTCCGATAGGATTAGGATTTTGAACGTTTCTGGTAGGTTAATGATTTAGATTAAGATTAGATAAAGATTAATGCGGACTGAAGCAAGCGGTTGGGTTATAGTGTTGAAATCATAAGACAAATAAGACTACGAAAGATTTGCCAGTATACAAATCTTCCCTGAATGTTCAGCACCTATCATATTGCTCTTATTGATTGGGTGACTTTGATCAAGTAATTTTCGTATGGCTAGTTTCTTATCTTTTATATGTAAGCTTTGAGAAACTGTAAGCCTCCAAATAAATTAAAGATAAAAAGATAAAAGATTTTATGTGTTATATGAAATAATGATTTTAGGAAAGCAATCTATCAAATGTCGCCTATGGAAGGGGATGTGTGCCAAAATTGAATTC
Organism: Steromphala cineraria; assembly: GCA_916613615.1. Lineage (NCBI taxonomy): Eukaryota > Metazoa > Mollusca > Gastropoda > Trochida > Trochidae > Steromphala > Steromphala cineraria. The sequence goes on from OU744737.1 coordinate 39,256,292, forward strand.
ATGTTGCAAGATGTAACATGTCGTTCTCAACCATGCAATTCTTGAAAAGACAAGTCCAATCATGCAAAACTAACATTTCAATCCTGTAAAACTCAACTTGCTGTTCTCAACTTGACAAAAATGAAATGTAATTCTAGAAATGTAGAAGACATTTGTTTGTCTTTTTATAAGACCCAGAATATATACATGTTGAAATAGATTTAAAACATCTCAATTACTTATTCCAAAAAGATGTTAAAAAAAATATTTTCAATGGAGATGTTAATAACTTTTTAAAGAAAATTCAATCCACATCAGATGTAAGAAAACACGCAACTCCTAACCGTCATATTTGCTGCATTAGATTTGTCATCAAATGACTCTTGACGCACAAGTGTCTGGATTGAGATCATGTATACTTTTTGATAAGTTTTAATACGTTTTTATACCAACATTCTGTACCTTTAAGAATTTTGAAACAGTGGACCCAAATATTTCTGGAGTGTCTGTTTAACGTGCAGTGTACGAACAAATGCTAACACTCCAGCAGTGAAACATGTAACCCAGTTTTACCCGATCAATACTCTACTCTGTCTGTACCCGGGTTTGCGATAAGAGAGGTGATATGAGTCAGAGAGGTGATATAAGAGGTTGCTATCACATTAATTACACTCAGATAAGGCCTATCTCCGGTGGAGTAACACTAAGAAACGAAGTAGCCGGATAGCCGGACTGGTATAACTAATACAGACTTGAAGAATACCTGTCTGGATTTCAACAATGAAAAAGGTGGAGACATTTAATTATACATTTATAGTAATCTAAATCTTATGATTAATAGGGGCATATACAAATTTTTGTATTTGATGTTCTGAACAAATATCGTTGTTTTTGGTTGACATTATTTATATAAATAGGTGTATTTTAGTTATATAATAAGTTTTGCGAATTTATGTGTTGGAAGCATTTGCCTCCCTTTGTGTATTTCATACAGAGTTGTTCCCCTTCGCTCAGTAGCGAGTTTGCTGTAACAGTGTTGCATGTCGCTGGCCATGTCGCTGGCCTCATCGCGGCCTCCTTCGCTTGCTATGCCGCTCTCGCACGTAGGATATTAGTCATTTAGAAGTATGACAGGAAGATCTACAAGGAAAGGAGCGGGGTAAACATGCAGGCTCTGTTAGATGCAGAGAAAGGTGACTTTTTCGACGACTTGGACTCGACCGCGCACGAGGTAAATCAACATGGCGCGACATTAAACGGCAATATTTATGCATGCATACGACCTCTGTATGACCTTCTCAAATCCAAAACGAGGCTTAGGCCGCTTCTTACTTCCTGGTTCGCGTAATGGCTACGTGTTGTTGGTCAATGGTGCGACTCTCTGGTTTCTATCGGCTAGAAATGACTGTGCCTGTATGATTGAATCGTATTCGTTTTGGATAGATAAATTCGTGGCAAATTCAAAAGACCGACGAGTTTTGCAAATTTTGCAAACAAGATCATAGTTTTTTTGATTGCTATACCTCATTGCAAATTTATGATAATCATTCGACAAAATGTAATTTATGTTTATTATCTCGATCTCCACTGCCAACATTTTGAACAAACTGCCGTAACTGTCCAACATATGAGAGCCTTGGGGATGTTTACAAATGTTTATTGTGATTTACAATGTTGGCTGTGCTGCAAAACCCTCAAATAGACACATCATATAATATTGAAAAGTAAGAAGCTTCATAAACAGAATATTTTAAAACAAAAACTTTTCATCATGATTCAAATATGAAATGGAGAATTATTGATATTGTGATGATAATAAATAAGCCTTTGATTGATATGTTAATACATATCACATACATGGTCTTGAGACAATAAATATTATTATTGTGGGCATATAATTTGAATTGTTGGCACATTGAATTACATATAGATGCCTCAATAATCTATTAAGTTTTACCAATATGTAAGGCCACACAAGTTACAAATAAACAGTAAACAAACTTGGTCTGGGAGGGAAATGCATGTATATATTAATAATCATATTAAAAAATAAGAATGAATTAATGTGATTTTGCTTTGATATGGAGCATTTGAAAATTGCAATTTGATTAAAATGAAGGAAGTTGTGATATCTTATTATTTAACTGTAAACATATTCTCTTGTTTGAATTGATATGATATTCAATAATATTTCAATGAATATTTGATTAGTTTAAAAGGAGTTCTGGTAGGACTTATTGCAATGTAGAACTTTGTTTGGTTAATGCTTCACTTGAATTGTGTGATTTATAAGAAGATATGAAGATAAATAATTGAAATAATATGAAATACTAACAAAATTGCTTGAACATAAAAATGTTATTCATGAATTTCAGCATTATAAAAAATAGCCCTTAAGCTAGGTATAAATAATACAATTTGAAATAAGTATTCAGACCTTCAAAATAAATTGACAGTTTCTATAATCTCTTTTGGTGAATATTTATGTCATAAAAATAATTGATTGCACTTTGTTAAACCTAAATAATTGTTTCTTTTGTAAAATTTATTTTTTAATATCCTTTTTCCAAATAATTTGTAAAGATATCCCTCATTTATCTAATAAAGTACATGCAGTTGCTTCTAATATATACTACAATTTTTATGATTCATGCAACATGATTTCACAGTGGTTTTAGATCAACACTAGTGATTTTTTTGAATATTTCTACAACCCCAGAACAGAGATTTGAATAAGCTCTTTAAACAAATATATATGATTAATACTCTTAACATATGGCTAGTTCTGTGTCAAGGAAAAGAAAACAATTTAACAATATAAGTATCAACAAAACTAAACAAATAGTTTAAAAACACAGGCCAAATTTAACATTTTTTAATTATCAGTATTCTAAATTTACCATTTAGATTTGTTTGTAGCATTGATTGAAATATGTTCCTAGGCCACACAATTTATTTGTCAGTTCTAATGCTGAAAACAAGTCTTATGCCATCAGAATTATGATCAATATGTTTTTCTTATTTAAAGGCTGCTGCAATGGTGTGGTTTTTTTTCAATATAAAATTCCTAATAATTTGTAAAGATCTCCCTCATTATACTGTTGCTCTCATATGATAAACATAACATTTATTAAACAATTTTTTATTTTAAAAATCTTTAAAAACTTAAATTTGCAACTACAAAAATATCTTACTGAGATTATTTTAAATTCAACTTTTCTCAATAGAAGAACTGAGAAGAATAAGTTCTATATGTACATTAATTTTCTAAAAATGATTCTATGTACTGTAGATATGCAGGAGTAGACTCAGTATCACTTATTATTTATGTAAAATATTAATTTATCTGCCATTATAATATTTTTAAGATAAGAATATTCTTGATGTGGGCGTTATCAAAAACATAGAAAACGTTAAGATATAATTATGAACATTTTCAAAAGTATTATTTAAGTCTGATATGACTCGCAGTTTGTTTACATAAGGCCTGCACTCGATGACCTGAAAGTAACTCAAATACAAGAGACCTTATTATTGTTTTTCTTACCCCAATGAAATATGTATATAGACCAGAATTGAAATATTCTTGAAATAAGGGATATGTGTAAAGTAAAGTTAGTTTGTAAAGCGTATAATTAGCAACATCGAAATCAAATTGACGGTGCACACAATGTGTAAACACTAAACAGCCCTGTGAATCAATCAAGAAAACTCGCCCAGCGAGTAAAATACTATTATCGGCTGTGTTACCTGAAGATATTTAATTACTGCATCGTTTCTGAACTTTAGTCATTGTAAATAGCTCAATATTTTCCAAAACGAAGCGTTTTTAGGGAAAGCTACCGACATGTCAATGTTATTGAATGTTACTTCCGGGTGTAGAAGCGGCCTTAAGGCCTCCCCACACCAACACAGCGCGCAAGAAGCGCAGCGCAGCGCGCCCGCAGCCCCAAAATTGCTCATGTTGATTTATGATTGATAACCCACACTAACGCAGCGCGCCGACAGCGCGCCAGCAACAAGATTTCTGAATCGCAAAAAAAGTGATTTTTGCTGCGTGGCGCTTCGACGCGTCGGGGAATCCCCTACTTCTGACTTCGATAATATCCTGAGATTATTCTCCGTATTCTTGTCTTTACTGCAGAATAGTATGCATCAAAGAAGTTGGCGTTGTTGTTTACGTCTTCAGTAGACGTACATCAATGTTTTCTTTTCCCGACCCTAAATACATACATGGCATCTTTTGAAAATGGCCATGGGGGTTTTTAAGGTCTGAAAAGGGGGTTTTTCCATCTCAAAGGGGGTTTTTTGGGAAACATTTGAGTAATTGTTTTAAATCAATAATAACTAATTGTTTAAGAGACGGAACAAAGAATATTTATTAATTGAACATCAAATATTGTGTCAAGGATAAAACATCTTCACAGCACTAATTCAAAGGTTATCATAATGAACAACATTTAATTTTAAGATGTAAATATTGGCATCTTTTCCTACAATGGACATAACACATATTTTTAATGATAACTGCAAATGGGCTAAAAACACATTTTAAACCTAGCATTGGAAAATACAAATAGAAAATCACTAAACAACTTCTATAATTTCTTTTATCCTTTAATGGACATCAAGATTTTTACAACTTTACACATAATACTTATTGAAATAGCACTAAAACCTTCTCTATACATAAACTTGAAAATATCCAATATAAGTAGAAATACAAAAGCACTAAGCAACTTTCATAATTTCTTTTACACTTCTATGGACATCAAGATTTTAAATGAACTTTACACATAATACTCATTGAACAGCACTAAAACCTTCTCTATACATAAACTTGAAAATATCTGATACAAGTTGAGCAATGTTCAATCACTTTGAAAAGATTAAACACAAGGAACAACAATTGAAACATTACATATATATACAATTTCATAAAAGTTTTTCTTCTTCACACATTTCTAGGCATCTTGCTTTTTCCACAGTGCAAGCACTTTTTGCATTCTTCATTAGCTGAGGGAGAGGGTGGAAATCATAACACAGATCTGGGATGTTCATCTTTACACTCATGAGGCTGTTGAGGGTCCTGTTGCTTAAGTTCCCTCTCTGGTCAGTCTGTATCTTCCTCAGCATGCTGAAGGATCTCTCAGTGTCAGCATTGCTGTGGGGCAGGACAAGCAATGTCCTTGACAGGCAACAGAGCTCCTTGAATTGCTTCTGTCCAGCTGGAGTGGTCTTAGTGTCCATCTCATTCCAAAAGGAGTCCAGTCTTGTGACTTTCTTCAGGAAAGGAGGCAGGTCTGTTGAGGTCTGATAGTCCCCATACTGGTCAAGAAGCTTGTCCTGGTCAAGGTCTGGCAGGAATCTCTGGGCTGTTTTAAGAACTGCAGAAGAAAGTCACAATGGTTTGACAAATGCTTGTCCATTTAAAGTTAGATGCAAAGGGCTGTAGCTAAATGAATAAAGGAAAATTGTTGACAATTAGATGATCAAGCATACTTATATGAAATCATTATCTCTTATTATCTATTTCAGGTACCTGAGTTAGGAGGGATGTCCTGGCGAAGATCTGGATTTAGATAACCAATTGTTTTTAACATCTCATCTTTGAAAGGGAATTTCTTAATCATGTGGCCAGTGATGTCGTGATAGAACTGTCTTACTGTTCTGTTAAAAAAAAATTTGTCAAATAAAAGATCATTAATCTTTAATCAATACATGGACATAACCTTTAGCTACAATGATATATATTAACATGTTAAATACTGCAATTGAATATACCTGAAGAAATGCTTTGAATCATAAGATTAATCTTTTGTCTTACTGTTCTGTGAAAAAAGGAATACTTGTCAAATAAAAAATCATTAATCTTTAATCAATACATGGACATAACCTTTAGCTACAATGATATATATTAACATGTCAAATACTACAATTGAATATACCTGAAGAAATGCTTTGAATCATAAGATTCATCTTCAGCCAGAAGTGCTCTTGCCTTCATGCCAACAGCCAGGAGATCATCCGACAACTGGACTTCCTCATCCATGAAGTTGACACTTGTCAGGTCTGAGTGCTTGATGATAGCCTTGGTAGTGACAAACTTGGCCAAGAATTTTCTTAGAAGCCGCAGCATGTCTTGGCGCAGGTATCCAAGCATGGATTCATCTGCCTGAAAGATAATGTATAAATGTATAAAATGTATAAAAGATTAAAAAGGAGCATTGTAATCAGAATAAAAAATAACGCACATAATTCTTTACACTTAAATCATAATTAATTTGTTCAAAACTCTTTTGTAATCAATACTTAAGCATAATAAATAGATCAATTCACCCGATAAGAAAAAAAGGAAAAGGTACCTGAAATGTGGTATTGAATTCATTCAGGGGACCCAAAATGAACTCAAGAAACATAAAGAGAAGTTTTGTGTCCACTCTGTTGAATGTATCTGCACATCTTTTGACTCTCCCTGGTTTCTCCTGGTCTTCGTGGCTGCTGAAGTAGCTTCTTAGAGCTGCCCAATGATGGAGTGTTCTCCTGACACACTTCTCCAAAGACAGCCATCTCGTTGCCGCATGCTTTAAAATCTTTAAAGGCTCTGTGTCAGTGAAGTCTAAGAACTCCTTGTACTGCTCTTGTCTCTTTTTACATACCGGTAACTATCAAATTAATTTTATAGATAAAGTTATATATTCTGAATGTAATGTGTTCTTTAATTGGTTAGTAATTCAATCAGGATTGCATTTAAATTTATTGTAAAATGATCAATGAGATGACTAGAGTCATATTTAAAGCTTTGAATATTTTCAATGTCTAGTAATCAAATATATCTCCTTATGTTATGTTATGTTACTTTTTAAAATTATTGTAAGCCTACCTGTGCTGGAAATGATAAAAAACATCAATCAAGATGTCTTCTATGGAGACAGGCAACCTCTTGACCGCATGCTGCAGACAGATGTTTGCCAAGTGACAAACACAGCCTAGGTCGAAGACTGCTGGGCTTTGTTCCCTGATCCTCGACAGTACAGAGTTGTTTCTTCCGACCATGACACTGGCGTTGTCACTGCTGTACCCAATGCAGTTGGTCCAGTCTATCTTGCGATCGCTGTAAAAAAAAAAAAAAAAAAATCAGGCAAAATGTTATTGTGAAACATATTTTACAACACAGAAGTCATTCTCAAATATTAATTCATTGTTACAATTTATATCAAATTAATTCTTCACTCATTAGTATTTCAAGAAATCGATTATCAAGAAAAAATCATTTAACTTTTTAATACACCAAAAAAGACAGTAATGGGGAAAAAGTAAAATTCTTACATGAAAACTTCGTTGATACAATCGAATAGGTTTCTTGCAGTTCCAATGTTGCACATCGGCATGGCCAAGAAGTTGGTTGTCACTCTGCGCAAGGTCACGTCAAATCCTCTAACAAGAATGCTGACTAGTTTGCAATCGCCTTGATCATTTGATTCATCAACCATTAATGAAAATGGAGACTTACACAGTTTGTCAACCACAGTGTCCATGTATGGTGCTAGGGCATTGTTCATAATGTTTGCTGTTTTTTTTCTCTGACATTTAAACTTTTGAGCAATTTCTGAATCAGGAAACATTACTTTTACAAGTTTGGTAAAGTGGTCGGCTACCATAAATGGCAAGTTGTGTTCAGCAACAAAGTTAGAAAAAAGCATTGGTGACAGCATCAACAGCAGTTGCCTTGAAGAAGGATGCCATCAGATGACTTGCAAACATATCGAGGTTTCTTAGATTCTCGCCTATCAGGTGAATGGGAACGTTTCGACATGTTGAATCGATCTGTATCGTTTTTAATTTTGCTAACACTTTTATAAGTGGTTCGAATAAAGCCATTGTTCTTTCCTTACAGGTGTTTCAAAATACAAAAACAATAAAGCGAATAATACTTAAAACACTTGTAGAAATGAGATTGACGACTGCTGCTCGAAATAAACACTTTAAAAATTGATTTGAAAAGCGTGTTGTTTCAGCAATCGATGTCGTCCATTACGAGTCGCTTGCGTCATGTCTATGTTAGAAAAACACTCTATCGCATCTAAAAAGCATTTACAATGTTTGTATTTATGAAGGATTAGTCTTAAAAGTCAAACTTTTCATGTTTAATTAACATAAAATCATTGAGAAACAATTGTTAGGTATTGCATTGATGTAAGCGACTCTCCACTATTGTTTAAACAACAGCGAGTTTGATTGGTTACTCAAAACGGTGTTTATTTCTAATAGTGTCTTGTGGCAAAATATACAGCTTCAATGTTTATTTTTTGACATTCTCTGTTACGTAGATTTTTAAATAATAATTAAACATTTCTAAAAATATTTGTTATACAATATCGTATATAATTTAGAGCGCTTGTAATTCGATTAGCGTAAATTCCTTGCAATGATAACGTAATTTGTGGGGAGGAAACCAAACTAAAACTAATTCATGGTTCACCGGTACAGTTTATGAAAAGTTCTTTGTTTGAATTACGTAGCTTGACGGAATATATTTGATACGATGAAATTAAAGTCTGAAAAAAGGTAAAACTCTTTCAAATCGTTTTTTTTTAGACAAATGTAAGAAAATCGGGTTTTATTTGTACCCGATCGGGGGAGCGGGTTGGGACTCCTGAAATCGGGTAAACCCGCCGAAATCGGGGGATATGCCATGTCTGTAAATATTAATTTGACAGTCGTTCTCTGGTCACTCATTCATACGCGAGGACGATTGTAATGTTTTTGGATTCGAACTGGACCTTTCATATACGGGTCGAGTTCGCCCAAAAGCTTAGCATGTCTACTCCGCAGTAAGGACAGAAATCGTATAATAACAATAGGTCTTCAAGACAAACCTAACAAGATATCATTGGTCACTTGTTCCATATATTAATTCGCTGCATCGACGCGCATTGATGCGCTGCGCCAGTCTGGGGTAAAAAAACGCGCGCTGCGCTGCCGACGCGCTGTGTTGGTGTGGGGAGGCCTTTAGCCTCGTTTTCGATTACTCGTGCTCCCTTTTCCGTGCCTCATAAATATTCATGAGGCAATATTAAGAATCCCCTATCACTGACACTTCCGAGGCCAGCAGCAACCAAGAGAGACTTGGAGTCGCTCAAGTTAGAACGCCGGAGAGTTCAGTTGGAAATACTTTCTGAGAAGGAAAGATTGAGATCGTTTCAAGTTGAACACGAAGACCCACCTCGCCCCCAGGACGCACAGACAGACACAGGCGACCTGTCAACGACCCCTCCACTTAGGACTACCACAGGTGGGAAAGCTCTGCAGGTGGCAAACTTTGTCTGGGAGGAAACTGGCAGTCAGGATTTGGAAATTGATCTTGGTCAGAATGCCAAAATTAATTTTGTGAAAAAGAAAAACACCGATATTAGCATAGAACAGTGGGGGTATGGGAACTGTAAGGTCATGTTTGAACTTATCAATACAGGGAAATTAGGGTCTGTTTCTGAGTACGAGGCATACTTGAAGTACACGGCGGATACCTTCAGACTCGCCACACGCTACTCCTGGAAGAGTGTGCTTAGCTACGACAGAGAGTACAGAGATCGTCAAGCTAAAGAACAGTTTCCCTGGGGAACATACTTGCAGGAGCTTCGTGATTTTCAGTTAATGCCAAAGTCACTGCAAAACCTTGCGCAAAGAATGCCCCAGCAAGACACCTCTTCACGCAAGAAGGGCCCTTTCACACCAGCAGGTCGTGACATCTGCAGAAACTTTAATAGGGAACAGTGTACAAGGAGAGACTGTTAACTAGCTCACGTTTGTGCCCTATGTTATCAAGCCCATGCGGAGACGAGACACTCTCAAGGCAACTTACCATCAAAAAACTGGCAGATGCGTGGGGAGAACCAAGCTGCCCCTCTCCACCCTCAAGTACAGAAATACCAACCCAACCATTAACCCTCAGCCTGCAAGCCTGGGAATCTCTCCTTCCAGAAAGCCATAAGGACAGAGATTTTATCTTATCAGGTGTTAAGGAGGGGTTTAGAATTATTGACTCTGACAAACCTATTGAAAAGGGTGTTTTTTTCCAAATTCTTTTTCAACCAAACAGTTACACGATGCAGTGGAATATCAGCTTAGAAAGGAGATGCAGTCTGGTAACTATGTTAAAGTAAATTCTCAACCAGACATTGTCAGTTCCCTAGCGGCTAGTCAGATCAGTGCGACTAATACATGATGGTAGTCGCCCCTTAAGTCTATCAATGAACAGTTATGTATGTGACACTTCGGTAACTTATCATGACATTCGTGCGGCATGTGATATTATCTGCCCAGGTGATTATCTTGCAAAAGTTAATCTGAAACATGCCTATCGATCAGTACCAATTCACAGGGACAACTTCTCAGTAACAGGCTTGTTTTGGAAATTAAAGGGAGACAACAAGGGTACTTTTCTAGTGGACACAAAGTTGCCTTTTGGGTCCTCACACAGCCCAAAGATATTTCAGACTCTCAGCTCAGTGGTGTGTGACATTATGCTGCATCATTTCAATGTAAAAGTAATGGCCTACTTGGATGACTTCCTGGTAATCGCGCCTACTAAAGCAGAATGCCAAAATGGACTTGATTTACTTATTAAGGTTTTGCCACTTTTAGGTTTCAGTATCAACTGGAGTAAGACTGAGTGCCCTTCCACAAGCCTGGCGTTTTTAGGTGTGCTCCTGAACACTGTCGACTTCACCCTCGCGCTTCCTCCTGAATAACTCACCTATTTTATACAGTTACTCAAAGACTATTCTCAAAAGAAGAGGGCGAGTAAACACCAACTTGAAAGACTTGCAGGGAAGTTGAACTGGGCAAGTCAGGTAATTAGTGGTGGCAGAGTGTTTCTGCGTCGTATCTTGACGCGAACAGTGTGCTTCATAGGAATCACAAAATTATCCTATCAGAAGATTTCAAAGCGGACGTTCAATGGTGGCTTGATTATTGTGAAGTTTTCAACGGTTGAGTCAAAATCCAGGATAAGCGCCCAATAACAAATCTACATACAGACGCATGTGCTGATGGCTGTGGTGGAATTTACAATGGTGACTACTACTATTTGAACTGGGCATGTGATCATCCTGTAATCCATGGGTGGTCAATTAACTACAAAGAAGCCTTTGCAATTTATGGTGCAGCTATCCGCTGGGGTCACTTGTGGCTTGACAAGAAAGTCATTGTATTTACTGACAACATTACTGCTAGGAGCTTGATAAACAAAGGTTCAACATGCTATGAACCTATGATGGGGTATTTGAGAAAATTGTTCTGGATATGTTCTTTGTATAATGCTCACTGAGTGCCACATACCTCCCAGGCAAAGATAATACACTTGCAGACGCTTGTTCTAGGATTGCTTCACATGGTAACCTAACTAAGCTATATTCTTTGATGCCTAGCTTATGCCTCACAAATTTCTCGGGTGTTGAATTGGCCCAGCACATGTCTTCTACTTTTATCTTCTACAGATGGGGACTGGCGGTTGAAGGCAAAGTTGACCCATGAGGCAGCTTCCACTCTGAAATCCAACGCATGGGCTGAATCCACAAGGAGAACTTATGCTGTACACCTACGTTCATACCTGGATTTTTGTGACAAGATGAAGTTAAATGTCGTGCCAATTGAGCCAGAAATGCTCGAATTATATATAGCATATCTGGTTTATGTGAGAAAGCTGAAATATCAATCTATTATATGTTATTTAACAGTGGTGACCCACTTGCATAGTTGTGAGGGGCTAACAAGCCCAGTGAATTCATGGGGTGTGAAACAAGTGCTCACTGGTGTGAAACGTACCCTTGGTGTTGCACAACAGTGTGTAGATCCAATTACCCCACATATCTTGCTGCAAATGAAGGGGATATTAACTCTTTCTCTGGAATCTGATTTGTGTTTTTGGACAGCATGTGTTATGTCATTCTTTGGCTTGCTAAGGCCAAATAATTTTCTTATCACCGACAATCAGATCAATTCGTGTGTGAGAAGGGTTGATGTCACAAGGATTGTAGGAGGCTACCTAGTCACCCTACATCGCACGAAAACAGTTCAGTTCAGACAGTGTACGGTGAAGATAACTCTACCTTTTGTGCTTGGACATGCCCTCTGTCCAGCAAGCGCTTTGCAGGCCTACTTGCAGGCCACTCAGCATGCCGAGCCTCTCGAGCCACTGTTCATGTACTCTCGCCATGTTCCCTTAACCTATGCCACTTTTATGGCAAAGCTCAGATGAGTGTTGAACAAATGTGGCTTGCCAGCTCAGAACTATGGAGGACATTCATTCAGGAGAGGAGGTGCCACATTGGCACATAAGTGTGGACTTTCAGATAAAGTAATCCAAAAACTTGGGTTTTGGTCAAGTGATGCCTTTGTGAGGTATATTGACACAGACACTCAACAACAAAAAGCAGCTGTGAGCCAGATGGTGGCTAAAATATAAGCTTATTATGTATACACTCCTCCTTTAGAGTCTTTATGAACATTGTTAACCTTTATCAGGTTTGCCAAAATTGTTTACCAATTTTGATGGTTATATCCTATTGAGTCTAGGATATGCTTTTTTTTTTTAGAACATCACCTTTATATATATATTTTTAAAGGATTTTTATTTAATTTTTTTGATTATTATTGTTTTATCCCCTAGGCAACAAACTGTTGTTATACATAACACTTTTCTTTTCAAATTTGCAATGTAATAATACAAATTCTTCTTTTTTTAAATACATGTAAAATAACTACAATTGGGCTTGGGTGGTAACATTAACTTACCACTTAGCAATCTATTAAGCTTTTTTCCTCTCTAGCCTCTATTCAAAGTCAAGAGGTATGGTTTAACTTTAAGTATTAAAAACTTTCTGAGCCCAGTTGTTGTTGTTGTTCTTTTATTCTCCAGTATATTTGCCTCCATGCTCAGCTCACCTATGAGTGTTAGTATACGAGTAAATGACTACATTACAGTGAACTGGAGGGGTACATAGTCCCACAGTGAACAGAATACAGGCAGGAACACACCTTGATCTTTATATTGTTGTTGTAGTTTAGTTTTAGTTGATAAATACATTGTAATTGCACTAACATGTGAAGACAAGATGAGGCATGATTATCAGTTTGATTATTGTTGGTCTTGCAGTCATGGAAGTTATGTCGGCATGTTTGAGCATTTTTTATTTTCATGCTTTTCGTTTTCCCTCTTATGAAACAAGTTGAATATGTGTCTATTAGTTCACTACATCAGCCATAACATCACAAAATCCATATGGTGATCTGCGAAATTAAACATACAAATCATCATCGACTTCTCTTGTAGGGATTACTTTAAGGTAAAATATTTCCCTAATGCAACTCCATATTGAGCCTTATATGAGTTGAACAGAGTTCATTGTACATTTAGACAGCTTGTGTAGTTGATACCGTCATGTGCAGGTTTGTTAATTCTAACAGGTGCATCTAAAGAGTAGTTAAAATCTGGGGAAGTAAATTCTTCCTTACTCAAAGGTCTTATTGCTAACGTCTCACGTATACACATACAACTATTTAAAGTTTGATCAATATTTTGAAGGAGACACCATTTTCTAAAAAAAACATAATCACTGTTTAACAAAAGTTTGAACCTTTCCAATATACATTTTTGTTGTTGCTACCAGGGGCCTTATTAACTTTCCGAGTCCAATACAGAAGGGAATGACCTATGATAAACTTCAAGTTATGCAGATATATCGTGGGATCTCCAGTTAGCTGCCCGGTAGCTTAAACTAAACCCAAACACGCTTCCATATACAACTGTGGATACTAAAATGCATGTCGGTTTCATTTTTAGATGTTAATTTCAAAAACAGAAAGCTGAATTACCAATATCAGACGTCCGGGCAATAGCATTGACATCATCTAACTGGGGAGGGAGAGAGAGGGGCAAATATGAGCTGATACGTACACTAGTGGCAATTTCTTTCTGAAGATTGTACAGACACATTGTATATCTAGAACCTCTGTTTAGATGGAAGGAGGGGAAGAGACACCAGAGAGAATGTCTTCCGATGACAACAAGAGGCCATGTCCAGTACAAGATGTAAGCACTGAGAAGATGGCCAACAATGAACCGGAGGAGAGGACCGAGGGGTATGTATGGTATAACTGATTCATGACATCGTTTGAACGTGTTTCAACTAATGAGAGAGTTCCACATTTGTCAAGTTTGACAATAAATGATCATTGGGCATTTGGTATCACAAACCGATCAGGAATCATTGCTTCCACGTTCAAACCATTGTTATATAACTTTTTAAGATCATTCATTGTTGTAACTTAATGGCTTATATCTTAAGAAATATAATGATATGAATGTTAAACTTGTCAATATAAGAATTCCAAATTCATTATATCATTATTTCTCATTACTCATTATATTGACAATAGTATATATAAGTAAACCAATAATGTTATATTTGATATTGAACTAATATCATTTAAAAGAAAGAACTTGTAGGTGAGGATACTGCTACTCGTGACAGTTTAGTAACAATCATTGCTCAGTATCATCATATACTCGATGTTAATGGTTAAAATATTTGCCGAGCAACACTTACAATTACTCACTCACCATAACATCCTCTTCAAATACTGTACTGTGTTATTCATTGAAACATATGTGACATATGTCTTGACTGACAACATTTATGATCATTAGTATATTACAAACCATCATACGTTTGCCCACCAACAGGCAACTGAGGTCTAAGTTTATTTTCCCTCAGCACCACAGCAGCTCCTTCTTTAAACGTGACGGGTGTAACGGGAGGAGCTGTGGGCACTTCCAACGTGGCTGGAATTGTACATGGGGGGATGGGCAACGTATCAAAAACGTTTAACATCAACACATTGAATGGTAAGTCCTTGTTAGTCAAAGGGTCAGCTGAGCACATCAAATAAAGATCATTCATAAAAACTTAGGGAAAAGATTTAACTTTCATAATGACCTTACTAAGCAACAAAAGTGACATAGATCTTTATTCATAACCACATAGTTTTGAGTACATGTGAACTGTAAGCGGTTCACGACACTCGGAACAAGCATAGAAAAGCAAATATTTGAAATGTTGATGCATGTGTAAGACTTAGGGTAATCAGACAAGTTCTGGATAAAACTGAAAGACGGTTTGGACCAATTCTGTTTGTAATGTGACACCAACTCCAATCTGATCTTTATGAATCTTGAACACTCGAACAGTACACGACTGGTTACTTCTATGCAACGGAGATGTGCCATGCAGATCAACTTATATCAACTCATATCTTTCAAGTTATTTCTTTTATGCAGATCAACTTATATCAACTCATATCTTTCAAGTTATTTCTTTTATGCAGATCAACTTATATCAACTCATATCTTTCAAGTTATTTCTTTTATGCAGATCAACTTATATCAACTCATATCTTTCAAGTTATTTCTTTTATGCAGATCAACTTATATCAACTCATATCTTTCAAGTTATTTCTTTTATGCAGATCAACTTATATCAACTCATATCTTTCAAGTTATTTCTTTTATGCAGATCAACTTATATCAACTCATATCTTTCAAGTTATTTCTTTTATGCAGATCAACTTATATCAACTCATATCTTTCAAGTTATTTCTTTTATGCAGATCAACTTATATCAACTCATATCTTTCAAGTTATTCTTATATGCAGATCAGCTTATATCAACTCATATCTTTCAAGTTATTCTCATATGCAGATCAACTTATATCAACTCATATCTTTCAAGTTATTTCTTATATGCAGATCAACTTATATCAACTCATATCTTTCAAGTTATTTCTTATATGCAGATCAACTTATATCAACTCATATCTTTCAAGTTATTCTTATATGCAGATCAACTTATATCAACTCATATCTTTCAAGTTATTTCTTATATGCAGATCAACTTATATCAACTCATATCTTTCAAGTTATTCTTATATGCAGATCAACTTATATTAACTCTTATCTTTCAAGTTATTCTCATATGCAGATCAACTTATATCAACTCATATCTTTCAAGTTATTTCTTATATGCAGATCAACTTATATCAACTCATATCTTTCAAGTTATTCTTATATGCAGATCAACTTATATCAACTCAAATCTTTCAAGTTATTTCTTATATGCAGATCAACTTATATCAACTCTTATCTTTCAAGTTATTCTCATATGCAGATCAACTTATATCAACTCATATCTTTCAAGTTATTTCTTATATGCAGATCAACTTATATCAACTCATATCTTTCAAGTTATTTCTTATATGCAGATCAACTTATATCAACTCATATCTTTCAAGTTATTTCTTTTATGCAGATCAACTTATATCAACTCATATCTTTCAAGTTATTTCTTTTATGCAGATCAACTTATATCAACTCATATCTTTCAAGTTATTTCTTTTATGCAGATCAACTTATATCAACTCATATCTTTCAAGTTATTTCTTTTATGCAGATCAACTTATATCAACTCATATCTTTCAAGTTATTTCTTTTATGCAGATCAACTTATATCAACTCATATCTTTCAAGTTATTTCTTATATGCAGATCAACTTTTATCAACTCATATCTTTCAAGTTATTCTTATATGCAGATCAACTTATATCAACTCTTATCTTTCAAGTTATTTCTTTTATGCAGATCAACTTATATCAACTCATATCTTTCAAGTTATTGCTTTTATGCAGATCAACTTATATCAACTCATATCTTTCAAGATATTTCTTTTATGCAGATCAACTTATATCAACTCATATCTTTCAAGTTATTTCTCATATGCAGATCAACTTATATCAACTCATATCTTTCAAGTTATTCTTATATGCAGATCAACTTATATCAACTCATATCTTTCAAGTTATTTCTAATATGCAGATCAACTTATATCAACTCATATCTTTCAAGTTATTTCTAATATGCAGATCAACTTATATCAACTCTTATCTTTCAAGTTATTCTCATATGCAGATCAACTTATATCAACTCATATCTTTCAAGTTATTTCTTATATGCAGATCAACTTATATCAACTCATATCTTTCAAGTTATTCTTATATGCAGATCAACTTATATCAACTCATATCTTTCAAGTTATTTCTTATATGCAGATCAACTTATATCAACTCTTATCTTTCAAGTTATTCTCATATGCAGATCAACTTATATCAACTCATATCTTTCAAGTTATTTCTTATTTGCAGATCAGCTTATATCAACTCTTATCTTTCAAGTTATTTCTTATATGCAGATCAACTTATATCAACTCATATCTTTCAAGTTATTTCTTATATGCAGATCAACTTATATCAACTCATATCTTTCAAGTTATTCTCATATGCAGATCAACTTATATCAACTCATATCTTTCAAGTTATTTCTTATATGCAGATCAGCTTATATCAACTCATATCTTTCAAGTTATTTCTTTTATGCAGATCAACTTATATCAACTTATATCTTTCAAGTTATTCTTATATGCAGATCAGCTTATATCAACTCATATCTTTCAAGTTATTCTTATATGCAGATCAACTTATATCAACTCATATCTTTCAAGTTATTCTCATATGCAGATCAACTTATATCAACTCATATCTTTCAAGTTATTCTTATATGCAGATCAGCTTATATCAACTCATATCTTTCAAGTTATTCTTATATGCAGATCAGCTTATATCAACTCTTATCTTTCAAGTTATTTCTTATATGCAGATCAACTTATATCAACTCATATCTTTCAAGTTATTTCTTATATGCAGATCAACTTATATCAACTCATATCTTTCAAGTTATTCTCATATGCAGATCAACTTATATCAACTCATATCTTTCAAGTTATTTCTTATATGCAGATCAACTTATATCAACTCATATCTTTCAAGTTATTCTTATATGCAGATCAACTTATATCAACTCATATCTTTCAAGTTATTCTTATATGCAGATCAACTTATATCAACTCATATCTTTCAAGTTATTCTTATATGCAGATCAACTTATATCAACTCATATCTTTCAAGTTATTCTTATATGCAGATCAACTTATATCAACTCATATCTTTCAAGTTATTCTTATATGCAGATCAACTTATATCAACTCATATCTTTCAAGTTATTTCTTATATGCAGATCAACTTATATCAACTCATATCTTTCAAGTTATTCTTATATGCAGATCAACTTATGTTAACTCTTATCTTTCAAGTTATTCTCATATGCAGATCAACTTATATCAACTCATATCTTTCAAGTTATTTCTTATATGCAGATCAACTTATATCAACTCATATCTTTCAAGTTATTCTTATATGCAGATCAACTTATATCAACTCAAATCTTTCAAGTTATTTCTTATATGCAGATCAACTTATATCAACTCTTATCTTTCAAGTTATTCTCATATGCAGATCAACTTATATCAACTCATATCTTTCAAGTTATTTCTTATATGCAGATCAACTTATATCAACTCATATCTTTCAAGTTATTTCTTATATGCAGATCAACTTATATCAACTCATATCTTTCAAGTTATTTCTTTTATGCAGATCAACTTATATCAACTCATATCTTTCAAGTTATTTCTTTTATGCAGATCAACTTATATCAACTCATATCTTTCAAGTTATTTCTTTTATGCAGATCAACTTATATCATCTCATATCTTTCAAGTTATTTCTTTTATGCAGATCAACTTATATCAACTCATATCTTTCAAGTTATTTCTTTTATGCAGATCAACTTATATCAACTCATATCTTTCAAGTTATTTCTTATATGCAGATCAACTTATATCAACTCATATCTTTCAAGTTATTCTTATATGCAGATCAACTTATATCAACTCTTATCTTTCAAGTTATTTCTTTTATGCAGATCAACTTATATCAACTCATATCTTTCAAGTTATTGCTTTTATGCAGATCAACTTATATCAACTCATATCTTTCAAGATATTTCTTTTATGCAGATCAACTTATATCAACTCATATCTTTCAAGTTATTTCTCATATGCAGATCAACTTATATCAACTCATATCTTTCAAGTTATTCTTATATGCAGATCAACTTATATCAACTCATATCTTTCAAGTTATTTCTAATATGCAGATCAACTTATATCAACTCTTATCTTTCAAGTTATTCTCATATGCAGATCAACTTATATCAACTCATATCTTTCAAGTTATTTCTTATATGCAGATCAACTTATATCAACTCATATCTTTCAAGTTATTCTTATATGCAGATCAACTTATATCAACTCATATCTTTCAAGTTATTTCTTATATGCAGATCAACTTATATCAACTCTTATCTTTCAAGTTATTCTCATATGCAGATCAACTTATATCAACTCATATCTTTCAAGTTATTTCTTATTTGCAGATCAGCTTATATCAACTCTTATCTTTCAAGTTATTTCTTATATGCAGATCAACTTATATCAACTCATATCTTTCAAGTTATTTCTTATATGCAGATCAACTTATATCAACTCATATCTTTCAAGTTATTCTCATATGCAGATCAACTTATATCAACTCATATCTTTCAAGTTATTTCTTATATGCAGATCAGCTTATATCAACTCATATCTTTCAAGTTATTTCTTTTATGCAGATCAACTTATATCAACTCATATCTTTCAAGTTATTCTTATATGCAGATCAGCTTATATCAACTCATATCTTTCAAGTTATTCTTATATGCAGATCAACTTATATCAACTCATATCTTTCAAGTTATTCTTATATGCAGATCAACTTATATCAACTCATATCTTTCAAGTTATTCTTATATGCAGATCAGCTTATATCAACTCATATCTTTCAAGTTATTTTTATATGCAGATCAGCTTATATCAACTCTTATCTTTCAAGTTATTTCTTATATGCAGATCAACTTATATCAACTCATATCTTTCAAGTTATTTCTTATATGCAGATCAACTTATATCAACTCATATCTTTCAAGTTATTCTCATATGCAGATCAACTTATATCAACTCATATCTTTCAAGTTATTTCTTTTATGCAGATCAACTTATATCAACTCATATCTTTCAAGTTATTTCTTTTATGCAGATCAACTTATATCAACTCATATCTTTCAAGTTATTTCTTTTATGCAGATCAGCTTATATCAACTCATATCTTTCAAGTTATTCTTATATGCAGATCAGCTTATATCAACTCATATCTTTCAAGTTATTGCTTAAATGCAGATCAACTTATATCAACTCATATCTTTCAAGTTATTCTTATATGCAGATCAACTTATATCAACTCATATCTTTCAAGTTATTCTTATATGCAGATCAACTTATATCAACTCATATCTTTCAAGTTATTCTCATATGCAGATCAACTTATATCAACTCATATCTTTCAAGTTATTCTTATATGCAGATCAACTTATATCAACTCATATCTTTCAAGTTATTCTTATATGCAGATCAACTTATATCAACTCATATCTTTCAAGTTATTTCTTATATGCAGATCAGCTTATATCAACTCATATCTTTCAAGTTATTTCTTATATGCAGATCAACTTATATCAACTCATATCTTTCAAGTTATTTCTTATATGCAGATCAACTTATATCAACTCATATCTTTCAAGTTATTCTCAAATGCAGATCAACTTATATCAACTCATATCTTTCAAGTTATTTCTTTTATGCAGATCAACTTATATCAACTCATATCTTTAAAGTTATTCTTATATGCAGATCAGCTTATATCAACTCATATCTTTCAAGTTATTCTTATATGCAGATCAACTTATATCAACTCATATCTTTCAAGTTATTCTCATATGCAGATCAACTTATATCAACTCATATCTTTCAAGTTATTCTTATATGCAGATCAGCTTATATCAACTCATATCTTTCAAGTTATTCTTATATGCAGATCAGCTTATATCAACTCTTATCTTTCAAGTTATTTCTTATATGCAGATCAACTTATATCAACTCATATCTTTCAAGTTATTCTCATATGCAGATCAACTTATATCAACTCATATCTTTCAAGTTATTTCTTATTTGCAGATCAGCTTATATCAACTCTTATCTTTCAAGTTATTTCTTATATGCAGATCAACTTATATCAACTCATATCTTTCAAGTTATTTCTTATATGCAGATCAACTTATATCAACTCATATCTTTCAAGTTATTCTCATATGCAGATCAACTTATATCAACTCATATCTTTCAAGTTATTTCTTATATGCAGATCAGCTTATATCAACTCATATCTTTCAAGTTATTTCTTTTATGCAGATCAACTTATATCAACTCATATCTTTCAAGTTATTCTTATATGCAGATCAACTTATATCAACTCATATCTTTCAAGTTATTCTCATATGCAGATCAACTTATATCAACTCATATCTTTCAAGTTATTCTTATATGCAGATCAGCTTATATCAACTCATATCTTTCAAGTTATTCTTATATGCAGATCAGCTTATATCAACTCTTATCTTTCAAGTTATTTCTTATATGCAGATCAACTTATATCAACTCATATCTTTCAAGTTATTTCTTATATGCAGATCAACTTATATCAACTCATATCTTTCAAGTTATTCTCATATGCAGATCAACTTATATCAACTCATAGCTTTCAAGTTATTTCTTTTATGCAGATCAACTTATATCAACTCATATCTTTCAAGTTATTTCTTTTATGCAGATCAGCTTATATCAACTCATATCTTTCAACTTATTCTTATATGCAGATCAGCTTATATCAACTCATATCTTTCAAGTTATTGCTTAAATGCAGATCAACTTATATCAACTCATATCTTTCAAGTTATTCTTATATGCAGATCAACTTATATCAACTCATATCTTTCAAGTTATTCTTATATGCAGATCAACTTATATCAACTCATATCTTTCAAGTTATTCTCATATGCAGATCAACTTATATCAACTCATATCTTTCAAGTTATTCTTATATGCAGATCAACTTATATCAACTCATATCTTTCAAGTTATTCTTATATGCAGATCAACTTATATCAACTCATATCTTTCAAGTTATTTCTTATATGCAGATCAGCTTATATCAACTCATATCTTTCAAGTTATTCTCATATGCAGATCAACTTATATCAACTCATATCTTTCAAGTAATTCTTATATGCAGATCAACTTATATCAACTCATATCTTTCAAGTTATTTCTTTTATGCAGATCAACTTATATCAACTCATATCTTTCAAGTTATTTCTTATATGCAGATCAGCCTATATCAACTCATATCTTTCAAGTTATTCTTATATGCAGATCAACTTATATCAACTCATATCTTTCAAGTTATTTCTTTTATGCAGATCAACTTATATCAACTCATATCTTTCAAGTTATTTCTTTTATGCAGATCAACTTATATCAACTCATATCTTTCAAGTTATTTCTTATATGCAGATCAACTTATATCAACTCATATCTTTCAAGTTATTTCTTATATGCAGATCAACTTATATCAACTCATATCTTTCAAGTTATTTCTTTTATGCAGATCAACTTATATCAACTCATATCTTTCAAGTTATTTCTTATATGCAGATCAACTTATATCAACTCATATCTTTCAAGTTATTCTTATATGCAGATCAGCTTATATCAACTCATATCTTTCAAGTTATTCTCATATGCAGATCAACTTATATCAACTCATATCTTTCAAGTTATTTCTTTTATGCAGATCAACTTATATCAACTCATATCTTTCAAGTTATTTCTTATATGCAGATCAACTCATATCAACTCATATCTTTCAAGTTATTTCTTATATGCAGATCAACTTATATCAACTCATATCTTTCAAGTTATTTCTTTTATGCAGATCAACTTATATCAACTCATATCTTTCAAGTTATTTCTTATATGCAGATCAACTTATATCAACTCATATCTTTCAAGTTATTCTTATATGCAGATCAGCTTATATCAACTCATATCTTTCAAGTTATTCTCATATGCAGATCAACTTATATCAACTCATATCTTTCAAGTTATTTCTTTTATGCAGATCAACTTATATCAACTCATATCTTTCAAGTTATTTCTTTTATGCAGATCAACTTATATCAACTCATGTCTTTCAAGTTATTTCTTTTAAATGCAGATCAACTTATATCAACTCATATCTTTCAAGTTATTTATTATTATGCAGATCAGCTTATATCAACTGATATCTTTCAAGTTATTTCTTTATTTCGGCGTTATTTAAAGAACGAGTTTTATGGTATTGTCTTTGTCCATTTTAGATGATGTCG
The DNA here is from genome assembly GCA_916613615.1 of Steromphala cineraria. Taxonomy (NCBI): domain Eukaryota; kingdom Metazoa; phylum Mollusca; class Gastropoda; order Trochida; family Trochidae; genus Steromphala; species Steromphala cineraria. The sequence goes on from OU744737.1 coordinate 39,279,635, forward strand.
GTATTATGAATGATGTGTGACTAGTCATGATGCTGATTATATGTGGGATTTATCAAATCTCCTTCCTTATCATAAACCATGTATCCTAAATTGGGTCTCGTTAAGAAAGAAGAAAAGAAGAAGAAATAATATATTCCGTTGTCACACTTCTGTTCATGTACATGTGCTAAAGTATACATTAAAATAAATGTAATTGTGCTAAAATGTTTATAGATATCTGAACATTAGATCAAAAAAGCCCCATTGTCAAACTTGCATGGGGTTCGTGGTGAAATTCAGCTATTTAGAACAGAAATGCATCACTCCGTAGAACAATCTTTCGTCAAACGTTTGATATCACATTTTATGTTTTATTCAATACAATACTTATTACGATGGCAAAAGTACAAGCTACGAATGTTGGGTTTATCAATGTTGCTTCATAAAAAAGGTTGAATCTCATTTCAGAGTGAAGTGTACAATCGATAATACATATCTGACAGTGCAAGGCTTGCTGCTTTGTATAATTCTCTCACATATTTTTATGTCTCTTCGTATATCCAGAACAAAGGGTATCTGTAACAGTTAGTTACAAGGGTTCCTCTTCACAAGAGTGAAAAACATAGTAGCAATGCATGAACCTAAAAGAAAATGATTGTAGTTTTCCTAGTATTGATAATAAATCTCCATTTGTTCATTATTGATAGCTGTTATTGTTATTTTGCAGTGATACCTGACCACCTACATGATATATCAGGTCAGTCTTTTTACCTTTAATTATTTTTTCAAAGAGCTGAATACAAACATCCTTGTGATTGCATCTTGACTATTACCAAACTAGTGCAATTTAATTATCATTTATTTAAGACACTTATCAAAATGCTTAAATCACCAAATATGTTGTTTCATTCAACATTTTAAGATTATAAAGAATAAACTAAAGGCTTGTGATGAATGAGAAGACATGCTATGTCAGAGGTTTGCTAACATAGATTAGTATTCCGGGGTATTAAAATTTTAGACGGTTGTTGGAAATGTATATGACACCGTCATAATTGCATTTTTAGCTCACCTTTACAAAGTAAATGTGAGCTTATGTCATGGGGCTTCGTCCGTCGTCCGTCTGTCCGTCCGTCCGTCCGTCCGTCCGTAAACTTTCACGAAAAAGACTACTCCTCCTAAACGAATTCAGATATCATTCTGAAATTGTAGTATGTTATACCCATGGTGATTCCTCACAGAAAGGTAGACGTTTCAGTTTTGAGAATCCAAGATGGCCGCCATGACAGCCATTTTGAATTTTCAATTAGATTTCATGAAAAAGACTACTCCTTCTAAACGAATACAGATATCATTCTGAAATTGTATTATGTTATACCCATGGTGATTCCTCACAGAAAGGTAGACGTTTCAGTTTTGAGAATCCAAGATGGCCGCCATGACAGCCATATTGAATTTTCAATTAGATTTCATGAAAAAGACTACTCCTTCTAAACGAATACAGATATCATTCTGAAATTGTATTATGTTATACCCATGGTGATTCCTCACAGAAAGGTAGACTTTTCAGTTTTAAGAATTCAAGATGGCCGCCATGACAGCCATATTGAATTTTCAATTAGATTTCATGAAAAAGACTACTCCTTCTAAACGAATACAGATATCATTCTGAAATTGTAGTATGTTATACCTATGGTGATTCCGCACAGAAAGGTAGACGTTTAAGTTGTGAGAATCCGATATGGCCGCCATGGCAGCCATATTGAATTTTCAATTAGATTTCATGACAAAGACTATTTCTCCTTAACCAATCTAGATATCATTTTTATATTGTAGTATGTTATACCTATAGTGATTCCGCACAGAAAGGTAGTCGTTTCAGTTTTGAGAATCCAAGATGGCCGCAATAGTAGCCATACTGACTTTTCAGCTGCAGATGACACATCATTATTATTAAATTTTAAGCTTTCATCAAGTGATCACTGGCACCATATAAATTCTCTAATTTGAACTTACTAATCATAATATTATCTTAAATATGGAATATTTAAGATTGTCGTGCAAGTTGTTCTATATTTTTAAGTGTTTCAAAAAAAATATAAGATGAAAGACAAACATAATTGATTAATTTGTTTAAAATCTTTATGGCAACTAGCTGCAAAAACCAAATCACATTAAACATGTTAAATTTTAAACAATGGTATCTCCCTTATATTCCTTTAAATACCACACATAAGGGGTCAACCAGAGTTCAGATATTCCACTATGCTGTCTAATACACATCCCAAGGCAGGCTGCTAGCATCACAGTGTCAGCTGCTAGTCTGTTGCATAATCAACCTGACCCAATTGATATGGTAAAGCATTATGCTATATGGCCATGGCCCATGTGTATGCAATAAAAGTTATGGACTTGTATTCTCATGACAGCGATATGTTCTTTCTAAGAATAACAACTTACACAAAACGTGTCTACAATAAGCTTTGTGTTTAGCAATCTACATGATAAGTTGATGTGGAATAAATATGCAGATAAAATCGAAAAGGGTTTAGTAAGAAAAGTAAGGAAATTTGATTTGTCATATCTCTCTGTTGATTTGACAATGCAAAAATGTTTACCATTATAGTACTGTATGAGTGTTAAATAAATTGATACTTTAATGAAAGACATCTCATGGTCACTTGACATGTAAATATTATGTGAAAAAAATAAACGTGTCTTATGCATTTCCTCTCAATCAGTCATTCATTTTCCTTGAAAAATCTGTACTTTTGGGATTCTCAATATCCCATGCAGCATAACCATCAGTGAAATAATCTTGAAATCATATTAATGATTCACTACAAAACAAATGTAAGTGGCCACCATCCTGTAAGTATACTAAGTAATGAATGACATTTAAATGGATACACCTAAACCAATCAAGATATCATAATGAAATTAATACGGATGCCCACATAAAAGTAGCATTTTGAAGATTAAAAAGTACAAGATGGTCACCAATTCAGCCGGGATAGATATACAAAAAAGTTATACAAAAACCTACTGCTTGTTAACTTATCATGATTATATCTTTCGTGTATTAATGTTTGTTCAAGCTCTAGTCGTTTTAAAAGAAGACTAGTATTTTAAAAGATAAAAAAATCATGATGGCAGCCATAATCAATTATATAAAAGATGGTTACATGTATAATTAAACCATTTTACCACATCATTCATTTTAAGGTGAGCTTCTGTACCCTTGGTACTTTTATTTACACTTTTTAGCTCATCAGGACTGAAAGTCCAGATGGGCTTATGGCATGGCCCGTCGTCTGGTGTCCGTCCGTCCGTCGTCCGTCGTCCGTCCGTAAACTTTTGACACTTTCGACTTCTCCTCATGAACCATACACATTAGAGAGCTGAAATTTTGTGTACAAGTACCTTAGCATATGGAGATTCTAATTTGTAACTTTGGTGACCCTGTGACCCCAAATAGGGTCACAGGGGTCACAACTTTAAAAACCTATTTTCATCTTCTTCTCCAGTTCCAAAAGGACTAGAGAGTTGAAAGTGATATGTGCAGACTCCTTGGACAATGGGGATTCTAATTTGTAACTTTGGTGACCCTGTGACCCCAAATAGGGTCACAGGGGTCACAACCTTAAAAACCTATTTTCATCTTCTTCTCCAGGTCTAAAAGGACTAGAGAGTTGAAAGTGATATGTGCAGACTCCTTGGACAATGGGGATTCTAATTTGTAACTTTGGTGACCCTGTGACCCCAATTAGGGTCACAGGGGTCACAACCTTAAAAACCTATTTTCTTCTTCTTCTCCAGGTCTAAAAGGACTAGAGAGTTGAAAGTGATATGTGCAGACTCCTTGGACAATGGGGATTCTAATTTGTAACTTTGGTGAACCTGTGACCCCAAATAGGGTCACAGGGGTCACAACCTTAAAAACCAATTCTCATCTTCTTCTCCAGTTCCAAAAGGTCTAGAGAGTTAATATTGATATGTGCAGACTCCTTGGACAATGGGGATTCTAATTTGAAACTTTGGTGACCCTGTGACCCCAAATAGGATCACAGGGGTCTCAACCTTAAAAACCTATTTTCATCTTCTTCTCCAGTTCTAAAAGGACTAGAGACTTAAAAACAATATGTGCAGACTCCTTGGCCAATGGGGATTCTAAATTGTAGATTTCGTGACCCCATGACCCCAAATAGGGTCACAGGGGTCACAACCTTAAAAACCTATTTTCATCTTCTTCTCCAGTTCTAAAAGGACTAGAGAGTTGAAAGTGATATGTGCAGACTCCTTGGACAATGGGGATTCTAATTTGTAACTTTGGTGAACCTGTGACCCCAAATAGGGTCACAGGGGTCACAACCTTAAAAACCTATTTTCATCTTCTTCTCCAGTACTAAAAGGACTAGAGAGATGAAAATGATATGTGCAGACTCCTTGGCCAACGGGGATTCTTAATTGTAGATTTCGTGACCCCATGACCCCAAATAGGGTCACAGGGGTCACAACCTTAAAAACCAATTCTCATAGATCTTCTTCTCCAGTTCCAAAAGGTCTAAAGAGTTAATATTGATATGTGCAGACTCCTTGGACAATGGAGATTCTAATTTGAAACTTTGTTGACCCTGTGACCCCAAATAGGGTCACAGGGGTCACAACCTTTAAAAACTATTTTCATCTTCTTCTCAAGTTCCAAAAGGTCTAGAGAGCTGAAATTATATGTGCAGACTCCTTGGGCAATGGGGATTCTAAATTGTAGATTTCGTGACCCCATGACCCCAAATAGGGTCACAGGGGTCACAACCTTAAAAACTTATTTTCATCATCATCTTTAGCTCCTAAAGGTCCATTCTGCTTAAAGACTGCATGTAGACTCCTTGGCCAATTGGGATTCTAAACTGTAGGTTTTGTGACCCCATGACCCCAAATAGGGTCACAGGGGTCACAATCTTAAAAACCTATTTTTCTCCATTAGATGACAGTCTATGGCAAATTTATTTCTCCTTGGATAGTTAAGTGTGGATTTCTTTCACTGTCTGATATTGGCGATCTAGAAAGTGTTGAATAATAATACATTTGTTTTGTAATTTTTTTATAGGTTTTCTTGCAATAGGTAACATCAGTTTCATTTTTAGCTCATCTTGCCTGTATAAAGCAAACTTGATATGATGCCTGATGAGCTACAGAGCCAATGGCTCTATTTTTAACATGTATTTATGTCAGAAATGTTACATGTGATATCCAAACAATTTTAATTCATCCTTCATATGTTGCTCATTACTGAAATCGATCTATTTACTGTTATATAGAGAGAACGAAGAAGAATATAGAGAGAGATACGGCAGGGATGGTTCGAGTGTCTGGTGTGGACGATGTCCTTAACAAGATGAAAGTTCGGCGATGGATCACAATTACGGGGAACGCTGGGGACGGCAAGACGGTTCTAGGTTACCTGGTGCTGAAGGAGTTCCTGCTGAAGAATGTCGGAGTCTTCACTGTCTACAAACCTGAGGAGTATGAACAGATAGCTAAGATGAAAGAAGAAAAGGTCATTATGTTTGATGATAGATTTGGCGCTTTTCTTGCTGACCAGAAGATGATCAATAACTGGCGTGATGTCATTGAAGACATTTTAAAAGATATTGAAAAAGAAAATCCAAAACTGAAAGTCATCTTCATCAGTCGGAAAAATGTTGTAAATGAATCTACGGATTCTCTTGGACGTCATAAAGTCATTTTCGACAAGGAGTGTGTTATTGATCTGAGTGAAAGAAACTTGCCTGACGAAAGACGGAAGATCCTGGAATATCATCTTGGACATGAGAACGTGACTATTGATCCAGAAACAAAAGCAAGGGTTTGCAATATGGGAGTCGCACATGGCTTCCCGTTTTGCTGCAAAATGATTTCAAAGTTTAAATCAAAGGGAAATGATGTACCTATCGAGGAATTTTTTAAATCACCTTTAGAGTTTCTTGATATGACCACCAAAGTTCTTTACAAAGAAACCTGCAAAGATCTCTTCAAGCTAATGATAAAGAATGATGGTGAGCTCGACGTTTACAGCATTGAAGATGAAGATAAACGAGAGGCACTACTGAAGGTAGAAAAAGAACAAGAAGACAGCTATATCACTGTGTGGAGTAATGGGGTTTGTGCGTTTGCTCATCCATCTGTGTATGAGAGTGTACTGAATGTCATCAATGACATTGACCCTCTATACTGTGTTCAGTATGCAACTCGCTCTGTTATACGACAGAAGATGATCATCTCAACATCTGATGAAGAAGACCGCAACAGAGCTCTGTGTTACATCATCGTGAAGCCAATCCCCCGTGTACTGAAGGCTTTAGCTGGGAGGTTCCGAGAAGAGATACTAAAGGGAGACTACTCTGTGTTTGAACACAGACTTTGTCACAGTAGGGAGTTCTGTGAAGCTCTTGTCTCTGCTTGTGTGAACACTAAGGAACAGAAGGTAAATAGTAAAACACTATTAATTTTGATATACAAAATTTATTCTTATTCTTAAATAAAAAAAATCTGATCCAGCTATGTATCAATGATTTACATGTTTTAATAATATACCTCTTTCAAAAGGAAGCTGTTTTTTGGTTAATTGAATTGAATGCTTCCGTTCAATGAAATAGGTATTAGTTTTAGTAATCAATGACGATAATACATTGTAAAAAGACACATTCTCAAATATTTGAATATTGAAACATTTGTAAGTTGTCCATTTATAAGATATTTCAACAAATGCGATTTTGCTGATGTTCAAGACTTAAATTATCAAATGATCAAATTTCTGTTCAGCAGTTCATCAACCAACCAGCAAAGTATGGTCAAACCATGCTGTGGACAGCTCTGGAGAGTGGGAACATGGTTGCTGTGCAGACTCTGGTGAGGAAGGCTGGAGCTGATGTGGAGATGTTTGATGATGATGATGAGAGAAGGAGGACACCCCTGCAGTATCTCTGTCAGCTCAAGAATAGTCCTGCTGCTGCTTCTGCTTCTGCTGATCAGCAACATCGCCGTCACATGGAAACTATACGAATGATCATCACTGAAGGAAGAGGAGACGTCAATGTGCGCGACCAGTATGGACAGACGCCTCTTCACTATATCTGCCAGCTCAAAACTAACACTGATGATCAACATCGCCGTCACATGGAAACTATACGAGTGATCATCACTGAAGGAAGAGGAGACGTCAATATCCGCGACCAGTATGGACAGACACCTCTTCACTATATCTGTCAGCTCAAAACTAACACTGATGATCAACATAGTGTCCACATGGAAACTGTACGAGTGATCATCAAAGAAGGAAGAGGAGATGTTAATGATCCAGATCAATTTGGACAGACACCTCTTCTCTGTCTTTTTAAATGTCAAACCTTAACGTGTGAAGAGATTAAGTGGATCATCACTGACGCTAATGGTGATCTAAACAAATGTGAACAAAACAAAACAACCCCACTGCACTATCTCTGTGCATTCTCGGGCTTTCAACTGGAGACTGTAGATCTCGTGATCAATGAAGGGAAAGGAGACTTCAATAGAAGTGATGAACATGGAACGACACCATTCCACTATCTTTGTGAAAATACAAGGGTTGACTTCAATGTCAAGTTTCGCATTACCAAGACAGGAAAGGGAGACATCAACAAGCAAGATGACAATGGAATCACACCACTTCATGTTCTTTGCAAGGGATCACTTCAGGTGAAGGATGTTCTAACATTGATCAAAGAGGGTGACAAGGCCGACATGTACGGGAACACTCCACTCCACTTCCTGTGTAGGAGGCGAGGAATCAGTGATGAAGAAATACAACAGCTGAAGCAACTCCCTGAATCACACATGAAGAAACGAAACAAGCTCGGGTACACACCACTGGACTACCTCAATGATCAAGGTAATAATCCGTTATACAATGTACATGATAAGACCAACTTCTTTTAACAAAGCTGCAAGCATTAGTGTCACATCCCGTTTTTAAAGACCATCAGGGTTTACTGTAAACCTTAAAATAAAAAGCTGTGTAAATCATCAGTATATAAAGAGTCGAAAAGTATGAAGCAACATGTTGCAAACGTTGACTATTCTTATCTCAAATTGTAAGCAATTAAGGTTTTTTACTCTTTTTCAGTAATTACAAAGTTTCAAATTTTGTTTAAGAATAGGAATAAGTTACAAACAGAAAAGGGTATTCATTTATATTTGACAATAATTCAAATATTTCACAACATTTTTGATAATATAGTGTCGAAAAATAAAATCATGTTTGAGGGTTTATACTTTACATTATATATTTGTTTTATTACTGCTTCATATAGTTGAAATAAATTGTCTTTGAATTGGAACCATTTGTTCAATTTTCCTGACAACACCTTATTTTCCCCCTAAAACGTGCTACAGACCCTGTAAACAACATTATATTTCCATCTCTCAATTTTACAGATGGCAGTCTACCCTGGACAGACGGGATGATAGCCAGATCTGCTGCTGACCTGGTGCTGTGTAGGGTGAAACATGGGGACGCATCAGCCATTGTACTAGGTAAAATAAGTAACTGTTGTTTTGAAGGCTGATTCCCTGCCACACTAAGACACAAGTTGGGAACGTGTTGTGTAACCATATCAAGATACTTTATTTATGATTTCTTTAAGCACCAGTTTAATTGGGTACCTGGTTTGGAATTGATGACAATGTGACAGGAAACTACAGATAACCACAAAGCACTTTAGGTGGCTGCTTGGCTCAGTGTGGTGTGTCTTAATAGAAGATCGAGAAAGTATACCTTCAGTGTCTAGAGGCTCCGACTTCGCTTCCAGTTTAAGATGCTAGGTATTGTCCGTACCAATTATAGTCTGAGTATATGTCAAACATTGATCTATCTGCAACTGTTCCCTTGCAAAATACATAGAACGTTGTTATTCCATTGTCATCTTCCTTGTCGAAGTCTCCTTTTGTTGTGTTGGTAATGTGAAGCTTGACATTAAGTGTTATTTAAAAGTGGTATGACTATGAGCTGATAAATGAGAATTCTGAAAACCAAAACTGTTGGTTATTGAGTTTCATTGTGATTGAAAGTTATAGAACTTCATGCCTGTGATATGGATGGTAAAAGAGTTAATAAGTTGACATTTTATGATATATTTTATGACAAATTAGCCAACGCTAAAAAAAATTAACCTGTCAAAATTGTAGTCTTAGGATTTCAATCAGTCAATTACCTTATTTGGAATGTTAAGAACATTAGTATTTACAATGAATAATATATCATGTAATTAGAATTTATCAAAATATTGAGCATTACATAATTTAATTCACACAAAAACGTGCGGTGAAGATCAGCAATGTACAAAAATTCACAATAAGCTTTGTTCAGCACTATAAAATAATACTGATGCAAAGAATAATAATGTGTGAAAACACTGAAACCTCAATGGAATATAGGTGCTTTTGCCAATGTTGGGGAGACCAGGGCAAAGCGCGCTGTCAAGGCTAGGTGACTAAGCGTTATTTTTATGCCCTGAATCGGAGATTCCGGGGATATATTGTTTTTCACCTGTCCGTCTGTCCGTTTGTCCACAAAAAAAAGAGGTTATGCAATGTACTTTTTCTAAGAATGATAGATCAATATCTCCAGTACTATTATCTATGAGAATGCAATGAGCATATAATTGAGACAATACACACATAAATTAGACTTTAAATCAGCAGTTTATACCCGGTTTTTAGAATGCCGCCAAAATCAACAGGCGAACGCTTTGAAAACTCATTAGAGCGTGACGCCACGCCCATCGGGCCTGTCTCCATTTGCGTATCTACCATAATGTCTGGAGACAAACCTCCTTCAAACCAAAAGATTTATATGTTAATTTCTGATTAATTAAAAAGGCAAGAAGCAAGTACGATAATATCTAAGAAAATACTCTGTACTACTTTTGTTGTCGGAATCGCTTTGATGGATGTTACTGTACCAATATTCGGAATGTTATATGCAAAACAGTGTGATCCCAAATATAACATTGTTTCATTTTCGATACGAATTGAAACCTTATATATCTTGAATAGATCAACCACTGTTAAATAATGTTTAATTATTTTATTATTGATATGTGTTGTAAAAATACGGACATTGATCATAACGTACTAAAGATAATCCACTGTGGCGCCTATCTTTTCATAAGAGAAAAAGTATCATAATAAATAACATGAAACCGTTTACACTTTTCCTTTTCTTCAAACCATCATGGTAAAATTATTCACCGTCTATTGGCCTCTTTAAAATATATCTTTATAGTATAATAAACTCACAAAAAATTAACATTGTAGGTATTCGAATGTAGAAAGTAGTCGGTTTGTTCACTGAAAACATAAACGATTTGTTATTTGTCACCGTCGGAAATAATAGTCAGTAAATGTTATGTAAGATTCAGCAAACAACAGACAATCAGATTATCACTTTAACGGACATGTCTAGCCATAACGGCGCCAATTTAACAAGGCAGTCGCCTTTTTGCGTCATTAGATATGGTTTTGAAATATACGATATTACATGTTTATACAATAATCATTGGCTTGAATCCATCGTTATTGAGTCGTCGGATATCTAAGCTTTTGGAATATACCAAAATTGAGCGTTTTTTTGTGAATATTTGTATTTTAAACGAACGATTAAAAAGGTGTCATTTCCTGTTGAAAAATGATCATTAGGTGAAACAACTCACCTACTGCTACGTCACAGTAGGTAGACACGCTCGGGCCACGCTTCAGTGACCACAGTTTCTGTTCGCCAGGGCTAATTAGGCAGTGTATTTTAAAAGCCGAATTTAGGCAGGTTGCTGTCCGATTTCGAAAATTCAAAGTTGACTCTCATTCAAATTGCAAGCAGCTTTTTATGAATCCCTAAAGTGGCCATAGACCATTTCAGTCCCCCTTTAACCTTGGTCATAACATTTGATTGGTCAGAGCTAGGTCTTTGATACTTGACATATGGATCCCTTGTGATGAGACCTTTCAGATGACACCATGACATTTGACCTTGTGACCTTGACCATGACACAGCGAGCAGGATGCATCCGGGGGCATTCGTGTTTCACAAACACATCTTGTTCCTTATATACCTCAAGGTCCATTTAACACTATTTGAAACGAGTTTTTATTCCGGTAGAACATACCTGTGAAGGGGAATAGGGCATTACCGAGAGGGCCTTGCACTGTATAATACCCTGCTTTGAAGGCCTTAGACGAAATAAAGCCCTCCAAGCGGGGTATTAACCATTATAAGGCCCTCAAATTATGTGTCTTCAAATAACTATTTATTTAACACAAGTGATCTGATTTTCTATTATATTCAAAGTTCTTGTAAGTTAAACTTACGAAAAATAACTCTGAAATCAATTTCCACACTGCAAATGTTTTGGTGATATGCCGTCTAGAACCCGTGTCTATCATGCACGTTATGCCAAAACCGACGGTCTTACCCACTACACCACGACTGATGAGATGGTTGGATAGCATTCTTAGACCATTTTAAACTATGTTCATATTTTTGTCCGTGTGATATTTTAAGGCCGTTTCTCCTTTTGAATTATCAGTTAAATCAACGTAATAATATTCAGTTGACGGTTTGTGAATTAAATAAAACATGACCCTTGGACATTGTTTTCGGGGCTGTTTTCAATTAAACCACACTAAATTCTAGTTGGTTAAAGTCAAACGCTTAGCTTCGAACATCGGTTAGAAAAGCCATAAAAATTAATATTTGTGATGTATTCGGTATATAAGATAGATAACACCCTCATCCTCGGGCGTTCTAGCTTAGAGAGGCCTTTGTCTACGGGAAGCCCCTCGTGCGCTAACGTGCCCTAGGGCAAAGGCCTCTCGTAGCTAGAACACCCTCTCATGTGGGTGTTATCCATTACTTAACGATCGACAAATGGCGTGGTTTGTCAGTGCTTTGCCCCGAGTGATCTAAAATGTTTCTTTATGGTCAACACATTATGGTGCCCGAGTTATCAATTAAATTATCAAAAATATCGTAAAATATGATTGTCATTTTTATTCTATACTTTTCCTGTATTTTATTAAAAATAAAGTATAAAATTCCAAAGTGCATCGCCTGATCGAAATACATTTTGCATTTTCCACATGGCAATATGCCAAGAAAACAGATGCGCTTATGCAACTCATGTGTTATTTTATCCGTGTAGGGGAGACCAGGGCAAAGCGCGCCTCCTAACATATAAGCGTGTTTTCTTGACATATTAACATGTTAAGAATGCAACTTGCAGCATGTCTTCGTCAGATAAACTATTGTATTATATAATTCCATTTAGCATTATCTAGCTAAATGTCGTTATTGTACGCACCCTTTTTTATCACATTTCACAATTATTCAACTTCCATATACATTTAATTCCCTTCTCTTTACCTCAAACATAATACCTATTTACAAAACACGTGTTCCTGTTTACAAACACCACAAACTTGTGCACTCGTCACTTCCCCCACATACGTCATCACATAATATAATACGTCATAATATGACGTCACTTTCATTCCTTCGCCTTTTTTCATAACGTTCATTCACTCTGCCAAGTTTCTCATAAGTTTACCAGCCCAACCGCCCTCTTAACATTGTAATTCGCCGCTTTTCATCTTAGCCGCCCACAAGCACTTCTTTCACACAATGTATTACACTCACCTCCTTGCATCTTACCCCCAACAAACCCTTCTGTCCTAAAATGTTTTCATTTTCTCGCCCAAGCAAACTTTTCACACAATGTTTTACATAACACTCATTTCATTCCCAACTTCAAAATTTCTTTTCAGCTTATCTTTCAGTTGCTTTTCAGTTCTCGCCGTTCTTGAACAATTTCTTATCCACAGCCTTTGTCTCTAAATTCCTGTGTAAATATTGTAATAAAATTAAGTCAGGTGGGAAGTTTCGGGCGGACGCAGGACCATCCCTCGCTCAACGATGCTGCTGCTAGGCTGTCTATTTTCCAATAGAAGCTACTTCCAACCTTCGGGTGGTCAAAATAGCATATCATCGCCGCTACCCGTCTCGTCTGTTCAGGGTCCAACGGATAGCAGGCTTCCCCCTCGCTTGTTCCTACGTCCGCCTTTGCCTTCCACACCTGGCCTTTTAATCCAATATTACTTTTTTCTTATATTTTCCTATTACTTTTTCAAGAATCTTTTTAAGAACTTTTTAACATACCATGCCTGCCTAAAGAGATAATACCGGTTACCAAAATATATTTCATTTATTTCTCTACATATCTATCATTGCATTCAATTACATACAATGATAGATATGTAGAGAGACAAATGAACATGGAAAGGAGGCTTATTGCGACTCAAAATGTGGATAATATGTAAAAATACCTTTAGCATAACAATGGCTGTACGAGGCAAAACAATGCAGGAAAAGTGAGAATATGAGAAGTATCAAGGATGTAGTCTAAATAAAACTTAAACCTGATACTGATAGAAATGTCTTTTTCATGTTACAAAAATATATTATACATTTGAGATAGAATACATACTTTATGGAGGTGTATTTATCCTTTTTAGTGCAGACGGCGCCGCTTGACCGACATTCCAAATTTTAAGAAATACGAAAGTAAAATTTGAATTCTGGGAAAAAGCAAAGGGAAGTTAGTTTAATTTCCAAATAAAAGGAAGCAGCTATAAAAGGGTTTTGGAGACCTCAAAAGACAATACGCATGACATGGCAATGAGCTTAAATGATTTCTAAATATCAAATTAGAATTCAAGATGATTTGTCTAATTGTTCTTTGTTTATTTAAACAACGTGGGTAATCAGTGGGATGAAAAGAATGGAAGGTAAAGAGTCTGATTGGTTGTGAAAATTTGACAAACATTAATTACTATACTTAAATTCAATCTACATGAAGAGAATTATTGGAACTTTAAACTATGATTATTTATTTATATCTATATAATGATGATAACACTATTGTTTAAAATAAAATTCACTCATTGCCCAATGCAATGTTGAAAATTCTAAACATTATGATAAACGTTTTGAGACGTCAAACTTAATCATCATATCTAGTTCTAAATGATGTTTCAAATGATAACTTAAATGAACACAAGTCATATTAGGTTTTAAGTAAGTTTATTTTCTTAACTTTAATCCCCTTATATTTGTAAGTCAGCAGAAGAACCGCAAAGGAAGGACATATGGTGTTCAATTTAGCCTACAATTCTCATCACAGTAGTTAACTAGTAAATATTACACACTAGGAAGGGTTTACTGTAAATACTTGAATATACACCGGGATAGACTGATCCAGTCTGTCAATCAAATCTCGCGCATGCGTTATTTCAGCCAATCAGAGCGGTGATTTCGCCACGCGAATTTGTGAACTTTACTTCCGTGGACAAATAAATTTCTGTTGTTGCAAATACTATTAAAAATGGCGTTCTTTACCATATTTATGCATAGATGTCATGACATAAGTATTCCTAAATGTGTAGGGTAGCAAGGTTACCGTTATCCATCCCTAAAATTGTGGAAAAGGCTTACTACATGGTAAAAAAACAATCGCGGGTCGGACAAGTGTACAAAGGTGAGAATTTGCACGAATTACGTGCAAAAAAAAGTCACTCCCATAAACTTTCAACAGGGTGACAACTCTAGGTACCCTTTGATAATTTATCTTCAGTTCCTAATGTTTCCGAATCAACAGTTCATTGAAGTTGATTGAGATTCATTAATAACAATTCTACATGTTGACATTTCGGCAATTTTCGAAATTTCGCCATATTGTTAACAGTCTATGTTGAACGTCTTGTTGCTCCGAATACGCTAATGAATCCCACTTAACTATGATTAAATATCAAAGAAACTGCCAGACATTGTATATTTGATAAAAATAAGGTTTATCTGCATTTCCATTTCACTCACTATGTTCCATATGCATTATAATATGCTCCAATCCATAAGATTAATTTATGTATATAGCTTTCAAGCCGTTGGCTATGTCCCATAACTTTTCAGATTTGATACTAACAAAACTTGAAAATATACTTGCCTGTAACATAAAACATATATCTATCATGTTCATTTAAATATTCAAATTTTTAAGTTCAATTTTCAAATATTTGACCAATGATAACTTAGCTACTCAAACCAAATATCTTGATTACCTTATTTATTGGTGACAGTCTAGACATACATATAAGATACAACAGTTAACTTTTCTGTCAAAGCTGTAACAATACATTTTTAAATGAGTCAATAAGGGTACCAAAACTGTTCAATTGTCATATTAAGAGGGGGTAAGTTAAACTAAGTTTAGTGACCATAGATCAGTTGACAAAAATACATCTGATTACTATTCTTTATCAATCAAAAACAAAACTTGGGGCATACACTGTACATTAAGACAAAAACCAAACTAATAAATAAAAAAATATAATTTCACAGGTGACATCTTGAAAAAATAAAGATAAGTTTTATTGCTGTTGACTCATATGTTCACTGATCATTCTTTAAAATCCCTTTCTACTGTTTCTTACTTTGGAAATGCAAAATTCATGTAAAGCAAAGATTTATTTTTATTTTCAAGATTGATTAATTTCAGGTTCCCTTATTTTGTCTTATTTTCACAAAACAGTGTTATTATGTTAACAATTATATATTAACAGTTTTCATAGTGTCCATTAATTTTATTTGGATCTTTAAGTTTTTGAATTACAGTGAAATCTATCAATGGTTCTAGGCTTTTCTAATTGAACATTTTGTCATACCAATATTTTCCCAATCTAAATAAATTTAGATCAACAGGTTTTATATTAGGTCATACTGTTGTATGACAAAATATATATATGATTTGTTGATCTAAATTTATTTAGATTGATATTTTCCAGATCCTGAATGAAGTCTGTCAAATCATATATAGTTTTAACTTTTAAAAATCATCCATATGTATTCACCTCCAACCACTTAACTTTCTCTCTTTTACTGTAGATATTTGGGAGTTGTCATTGAAAAATCATATTTGGCTACATTTAAATAAATATTTAAAAAGCAAGATATAAATAATTTTTTAAACTATGATTGTATACATGTAGTGTCAGCAATTATTTTCTTATGGTGTTTGGGATTCAAAATTAATGTATGATGATTATTTACAGTCAATTGATTTTTTAAGGTAGACTTTGGTAATTGAATTTTTAGCTCATCTGGCCTGTAAGGCCCGATGGGCTTATGGCATGGCATGGTGTCCGGCGTCCGTCCGTCCGTCCGTCCATCCGTCCATCCGTCCATCCGTCCGTAAACTTTGTGGAATTTCGACTTCTTCTCCAGAACCATAAGGCCTAGAAATCTAAAACTTTGTGTACAGACTCCTTGACTAGTGAGGATTAAAAATTGTAGCTTTGGTGGCCCTGTGACCCCTAATAAGGGCCACAGGGGCCACGCCCTTAAAACCTATTTTCATCTTCTTCTCCAGAACTATGAGGCCTAGAAACCTAAAACTTTGTGTACAGACTCCTTGACTAGTGAGGATTAAAAATTGTAGCTTTGGTGGCCCTGTGATCCCTAATAAGGGCCACAGGGGCCATGCCCTAAAAACCTATTTTCATCTTCTTCTCCAGAACCATGAGGCCTAGAAACCTAAAACTTTGTGTACAGACCCCTTGACTAGTGAGGATTAAAAATTGTAGCTTTGGTGGCCCTGTGACCCCTAATAAGGGCCACAGGGGCCACGCCCTTAAAACCTATTTTCATCTTCTTCTCCAGAACTATGAGGCCTAGAAACCTAAAACTTTGTGTACAGACTCCTTGATTAGTGAGGATTAAAAATTGTAGCTTTGGTGGCCCTGTGACCCCTATTAAGGGCCACAGGGGCCACGCCCTTAAAACCTATTTTCATCTTCTTCTCCAGAACTATGAGGCCTAGAAACCTAAAACTTTGTGTACAGACTCCTTGACTAGTGAGGATTAAAAATTGTAGCTTTGGTGGCCCTGTGATCCCTAATAAGGGCCACAGGGGCCATGCCCTAAAAACCTATTTTCATCTTCTTCTCCAGAACCATGAGGCCTAGAAACCTAAAACTTTGTGTACAGACCCCTTGACTAGTGAGGATTAAAAATTGTAACTTTGGTGGCCCTGTGACCCCTAATAAGGGCCACAGGGGCCACGCCCTAAAAACCTATTTTGATCTTCTTCCCTAGAACCATGAGGCCTAGAAAGCTGAAACTTTGTGTACAGACTCCTTGACTAGTAAGGATTATAAATTGTAGCTTTGGTGGCCCTGTGACCCCTAATAAGGGTCACAGGAGCCACGCCCTAAAAAGCTATTTTCATCTTCTTCTCTAGAACCATGAGGCCTAGAAAGCTGAAACTTTGTGTACAGACTCCTTGACTGATGAGGATTATGAATTGTAGCTTTAGTGGTCCTGTGACCCCTAATATATATAAAGCATAATTGATAATGAAGCCTGATGAGCTACAGAGCCAATGGCTCTATTTTATTAAAAATAAATGTAACATTTGAAAGAAACATGAAAATGATTACCATTTTAAGGACATAATAAATTACATATACTGGAAAAATATTTTAGATTTTTAGCTCATCAGGCCTGTAAGGCCCGATGGGCTTATGGCATGGCATGGTGTCCGGCGTCCGTCCGTCCGTCCGTCCATCCGTCCGTAAACTTTGTGGAATTTCGACTTCTTCTCCAGAACCATAAGGCCTAGAAAACTTAAACTTGGTGTACAGACTCCTTGACTAGTGAGGATTAAAAATTGTAACTTTGGTGGCCCTGTGGTCCCTAATAAGGGCCACAGGGGCCACGCCCTAAAAAGCTATTTTCATCTTCTTCTCCAGAACAATAAGGCCTAGAAAGCTGAAACTTTGTGTACAGACTCCTTGACTAGTGAGGATTATAAATTGTAGCTTTGGTGGCCCTGTGACCCCTAATAAGGGCCACAGGGGCCAAGCCCTTAAACCTATTTAGCAGCCCCGTCTAAGGACGGGGCTGCTATCAGTTTTTGTGAAGTTTCCATCGCCGCCGCCGCCGCACTCGTACTACTAGCTATAACTTTTTTCCACTAAGCTTTCCAGAACTCTTATTCATACCTTATTACTCATACCTCGGGGGAACAATTTTGACACGTTCATTTTCAAGGTCAAAGGTCAAGGTCACGAGATATGTATTCACTCTAAGAATTCCTTGTAAACGCGATAGCTTGAAAAGTTTTTGTGCTATGAAGCTCTAACTTGGTATATATCATCCTTGGAAAAGTAAAAAAATTTGAAAAGGTTTTGGCTACAATCCGTCAAAGGTCAAGGTCACAGCAAGGTCATGACGTAAGCATGTTTTAGCGAAAATGCTTAATTTTAACTATGAACACTTTTAATCAATACATGATTGTTATACTCAATAAAAAGTGTTCAATGATTGTGTGACCTTGAAGGTCAAAGGTCAAGGTCATGAGATATGAGTTATTACAAAATGCACTAAATTTGGGTATAACTTTATCCCATTTAGCTTTTCAGAACTCATGAACATGTCTAAATGTTAATACTTCCAGGGAATCATTATGACATGTTCCATTTCAAGTTCAAAGGTCAAGGTCACGAGTTATAAAATCACCGCAAAATTCCTTGTAAACGCGATAACTTGAAAAGTTTTTGTGCTATGAAGCTCTAACTTGGTATAAATCATCCTTGGAAAAGTAAAAAATTTTGAAAAGGTTTCGGCTACAATCCGTCAAAGGTCAAGGTCATAGCAAGGTCATGACTTAAGCATGGTTTAGCGAAAATGCTTAATTTTAACTATGATCACTTTTAATCAATACATGATTGCTATACTCAATAAAAATTGTTCAATTATTGTGTGACCTTGAAGGTCAAAGGTCAAGGTCATGAGATATGAGTTATTGCAATACCTTGTAAACACAATAACTTGAGAAGTACAACATTTTCAAAAAGTTTTGGGTACGAACTGTCGAAGGTCAAGGTCACAGCAAGGTCAACATATATGGAGAAAATGGATTAATTTAATTTTTAGCTCATCTGGCCTGTAAGGCCCGATGGGCTTATGGCATGGCATGGTGTCTGGCGTCCGTCCGTCCGTCCGTCCGTCCATCCGTCCGTAAACTTTGTGGAATTTCGACTTCTTCTCCAGAACCATAAGGCCTAGAAAGCTGAAACTATGTGTACAGACTCCTTAGCTAGTGAGGATTATAAATTGTAGCTTTGGTGGCCCTGTGACCCCTAATAAGGGCCACAGGGGCCACACCCTAAAAACCTATTTTCATCTTCTTCTCCAGAACCATAAGGCCTAGAAAGCTGAAACCTTGTGTACAGACTCCTTGGCTAGTGAGGATTATAAATTGTAGCTTTGGTAGCCCTGTGATCCCTAATAAGGGCCACAGGGGCCACGCCCTAAAAACCTATTTTCATCTTCTTCTCCAGAAGCATAAGGCCTAGAAAGCTGAAACTTTGTGTACAGACTCCTTAGCTAGTGAGGATTATAAATTGTAGCTTTGGTGGCCCTGTGACCCCTATTAAGGGCCACAGGGGCCACACCCTAAAAACCTATTTTCATCTTCTTCTCCAGAACCATAAGGCCTAGAAAGCTGAAACTTTGTGTACAGACTCCTTGGCTAGTGAGGATTATAAATTGTAGCTTTGGTAGCCCTGTGACCCCTAATAAGGGCCACAGGGGCCACACCCTAAAAACCTATTTTCATCCTCTTCTCCAGAACCATGAGGCCTAGAAAGCTGAAACGTTTTGTACAGACTCCTTGGCTAGTGAAGATTATAAATTGTAGCTTTGGTGGCCCTGTGACCCCTAATAAGGGCCATAGCGGCCACGCCCTAAAATCCTATTTTCATCGTCTTCTCCAGAACCATAAGGCCTAGAAAGCTTAAACTTTGTGTACAGACTCCTTGGCTAGTGAGGATTATAAATTGTAGCTTTGGTTGCCCTGTGACCCCTAATAAAGGCAACAGGAACGTCCTTCAAATCTATTTTCATCTTCTTCTCCTGAAGTATTAGGCCTAGAAAACTGAAACTTGTCGCCTATATATACTTAATTTTATGATTGGTGCCCCTGTGGCCTCTACAAAAGGGGTATCATTGGCCACACTCTACAGCATAATTGATGATGAAGCCTGATGAGCTACAGAGCCAATGGCTCTATTTTTAACACTTTATTTCATTACAATAATGTTATACTCAATGAAATGTGTTCATTGATTGTGTGACCTTGAGTGTCAAAGGTCAAGGTCACGAGAAAATTCCCAATTTGGTGAGGCCTGTAAAAGGCGGAACAGGGTAAGGCGAAACCCCAAGTTCAGGGGCTGCTCTGCTTTTGCGGTATCCCGCAAACGCTAATCTAGTTTCATCTTCTTCTCCAGAACCATAAGGCCTAGAAAGCTGAAACTTTGTGTACAGACTCCTTGACTAGTGAGGATTATAAATTGTAGCTTTGGTGGCCCTGTGACCCCTAATAAGGGCCACAGGGACCACGCCCTAAAAACCTATTTTCATCTTCTTCTCTAGAAGCATTAGGTCTAGAAACCTTAGACTAAGTGTACAGACTCCTTGACTAGTGATGATTATAAATTGTAGCTTTGGTGGCCCTGTGGCCCCTAATAAGGGCCACAGGGGCCACACCCTAAAAAGCTATTTTCATCTTCTTCTCCAGAACAATAAGGCCTAGAAAGCTGAAACTTTGTGTACAGACTCCTTGACTAGTGAGGATTATAAATTGTAGCTTTGGTGGCCCTGTGACCCCTAATAAGGGCCACAGGGACAAAGCCCTTAAAACCTATTTTCATCTTCTTCTCCAGAACCGTGAGGCCTAGAAAGCTTAAACTTGGTGTACAGACTCCTTGACTAGTGAGGATTAGAAATTGTAGCTTTGGTGGCCCTGTGACCCCTAATAAGGGCCACAGGGGCCACACCCTAAAAACCTATTTTCATCTTCTTCTCCAGAACAATAAGGCCTAGAAAGCTTAAACATAGTGTACAGACTCCTTGACTAGTGAAGATTAATAATTGTAGATTTTGTGACCCTGTAGCCCCTACTAAGGGGGGAAACACATTGGCCACACCCTAAAGCAAAATCAAATATACAGCCTGATGAGCCAATGGCTCTATTTTTTTTATGATTATATGATCTCAGCATGTGTCAATATAAAAGATTTTATCATTATAATTAATAATTATCATTATCAATATATTGTAAGAATACAAATATGGCAACTTATTTTAAATTTGTTGTCAAGGATTGAGCTTCAAACTCAGTATCTGAAATGATTAAAATTCTCGGTAATGATATTTTTTGTTGACTGATCTAGATTTGTAATATACACATTGTCAACAACAGTACTGATGCGACCATGACAATGATTAGCCTACATAGGTCAGTAATAAAGTTTCTCGACTTGTTGATGATTTTAATGATTTTTGATGAAATTAAACATGTAGTGGTAAAATGTGTTATGAAAGCCTTAAATTACCTGGATTGTACGACAATTTTCAAAAGTGATGAAAATATTCCATGTTGAAATGCGTTTGTTTACAAAATGGTCGACGACTTCTCTCGCTCTGGGAAATTGATAAAGTATCAAAATTACTTCTCATTTGTTGATAAAATGAAGATTTATCATAGCTATAGGTGTATCTTGAATGTATTTGTTAGATAATGTGCGTTATAAACGACATAAGCATGAACGCAAGCCAAAATATTCTGCAAGCGACATTGTTGAGATACGCAGCCCGGCTCGCCTGAGCTTGAAACTTGTCCCCTCAAATATTTCAACCAATCACGTCGTAGGGGGCGGGGCCTAAAATAACTGCTCTTGACTGGATCGGTCTATATTGAGCCTCGTTGAAATAATCGCCTGCGTTCAATATTCACCGGGTCTGAAGACAATTATTGAAATTTTAAAAATACTCTTTGATAAATATTTATAAAGTGAAATGGGGCCCGGTGGGTAAAAATATTAATATAATTAAGGTACCCCCATCACTTTGATATTGCAAGGACTAGATTTGAATCTAGAATGACTGTAGCATATAGGCCTATGCGTCATAATAAGTTGGGGCCGACATTTTCAAATTCTTATTTAAATAAAAATAAATCAAAGAAAATATACGTGTTTTTAAAAGCAACACATAATATTAGGGTATGGTCTATGAGTATACATGTCTTTCTAAAGCTGTATTTAAGCGTTACATGTCCTTGTGATACCATACAAATCGCACATTAACTCAATCCATTGCAGATTGATACGACTAAAACATAGTTTTATCATTTCCTCGGTAGTCAACTTACTTCTATACAAAATTTTGAAACATTATCTTTTCATGTTTGCGAGAAACATGCATTTTAAAAAATTACGATCTGGAATCTCCTTAACTAGGCGAGTTAGCGGGGAGAAATTGGACACTTTCGCTTGTTTTAAAACGTTCAAGTGCAATGACGTGTCAACGAAGTTATGTCAAATAAAGTGCATTATATCAACAAGATTGTATTCCTACCTAAATTCAATACTTTATCAAATTTAAAGTGAAATAACAAAAGTTCTTTGCGTAAAACAATTTGAAATTTCGATTTATGCATCCAATGTTCGTTTGAAGAGACACAATATCAAAAGTATCCTTCCTGAAGAATGAAAATGTGCATACTTCTTAAAAAGACATATGCCTGTTAGGCACACTTAAATTCGACTCTGGTAATAGCATTTTGTTTCGGACGATGTTGAAAATTTTGGTTCTTTTGGACACTAGTTTAGATGATGTGGATTCTTTATTTCGTCCATATGACAAATGCAATTCTTCTTTTCTTTTATTTATTACTGGTTTTGATAGTCAATTACCTACATTATAAACACTTTCGTACGAAATGTACATGTACCAACCATAATGATATCTGGTTATTGAGAATGTTGTAATAATAATAATTATAATGAATATTTGTATAGCGCTATATCCATACACAAGGTGCATGCCCAAAGCGCATATTATATATGAGAATGAAAGGTAATGATTGATATCATAAGAATAAATTTGAAAGTATGAGAAAGAAAATGAATGATAAAATATGAATATTTGAAGCAATTAAAGTCAGTTGTTAAATTTTGCATGGAAATATAGTAAAATATAGGAAATATGTACGTCCAATATTTTGAGCATCCTTGCATATATTGCAAACTTTTATGTTAATTCTATCCTTCATATGGGTTCGATAGTTGCCTTGCATTATCAAGATTATAGCTTTTGATTAGTATTACTTGATAATAGGTGTGTAATATCTACTACATTCTGTGTTGTTTTTCACATGGGGTGATACACAGACTTCAAATTTACTTTAAGTCATTTGAAAAACATAACAAATGATAATAAATCAATCAATGGCTCAACAATGTTGGTTAACTTTCAGAGTATATTTAGTTTTTATAGATCTTTTCTAATTTTTAATCATTGTTGGCACTTCCTGTTTGCATCTTCATGGCATGTGCTCATGATACCAAAATAAGTGTGAAGTCAATCGATTGCAATCCTGACAAAGGGAGCTTTAATTTGTGTAAATAAAACCAATTTTCATTCTTCATATGTTTTGCTTTTACGTAGATGTCCTTATTTCCATGTAATTATATTTTTTTAACGTCATGTACCTAATCAAAATTGGAATGTATCACCAGTGATACAATGGGACAAGATACATTTTGGACATATGAGCACTGTGTATAACCGTACACCGGAACTAGCGAGGTGTACGGCGGAGAAATGTTGCTAGCGAGGAGCGTGATCGCAAACGGGATCACTTAAAAGGCAATCATCGCCGTTTCATCAACTTTTTCAATGTTATTATCATGTTAATAGCTTTCCGAGACATAACTATTTAATGTCAAATCATGTTCATAGTCAGAGATAGCAAATATGTTACTAACAACAGCATTACTCGCAACTGTCATTGTTTCTGTCCCTTAGATACAGAATGACAAGCACATATATTTTACTAAGTATGTGTGCTAAAATTACCAAATGATGTTGATTATTTGAAAGTTATGATGTAAAATATTACCTAACTTTCGATTTCGGCTCCTCGCTAGCAACATTTCTCCGCCGTACACCTCGCTAGTTCCGGTGTACGGTTATACACAGTGATGAGGAATCCAACATGAATCTGCTTATGCAATGTATATTTCAGGAACAAGGGTTCTTTGAATAAAACTAATTGAAAGATAAGAGTATAACTAATTGTAATAAACAAACACATTGCTTGTTTTCTATTGAGATATTGATAACAAGAATGAAGGAAAATCAAATTATGAGTGACAAAATAAGGGGAACAAGCCATAAAGTCAGGATTTAAAATAACAGACCCGGAGTTTAAGCTTTAGGACTTCTGTACAAATTTGAAGTTGGAGAAGCTGCTGTGAAAGTGAAAGAACGATCTCCACTTTGCATGACTGGTCATTGTTCATGCGTATGAGTCAACTGTTCCACAAGGTCTTAACTACAAGGTTTTTACAGGTACCCTTTTACATTACTTGAATTGGTAAAACAGCTAAACAAGAAAGTAACTTTTTAGCTCATCTGGCCTGTAAGGCCCGATGGGCTTATGGCATGGCATGGTGTCCGGCGTCCGTCCGTCCGTCCATCCGTAAACTTGGTGGAATTTCGACTTCTTCTCCAGAACCACAAGGCCTAGAAAGTTGAAACTTGGTGTACATACTCCTTGACTAGTGGGGATTATAAATTGTAGCTTTGTAGGCCCTGTGACCCGTAATAAGGGCCCCAGGGGCCACGCCCTAAAAACCTATTTTCATCTTCTTCTCCAAAAGCATAACGCCTAGAAAGTTGAAACTTGGTGTACAGACTCCTTTAGTAGTTTGGATTATAAATTGTAGCTTTGGTGGCCCTGTGACCCCTTATATTAGGGCCACAGGGGCCATGCCCTTAAAACCTATTTTCATCTATTCTCCAGAACCATAAGGCCTAGAAAGCTGAAACTTTGTGTACAGACTCCTTGACTAGTAAGGATTAAAAAGTGTAGCTTTGTTAGCCCTGTGACCCCTAATAAGGGCCACAGGGGCCACGCCCTAAAAAACTATTTTCATCTTCTTCTCCAGAACCACAAGGCCTGGTAAACTGAAACTTGGTGTACATACTCCTTGACTAGTGGGGATTATAAATTGTAGCTTAGTTGGCCCTGTAACCCCTAATAAGGGCCACAGGGGCCACGCCCTAAAAACCTATTTTCATCTTCTTCTCCAGAACCACAAGGCCTAGAAAGTTGAAACTTGGTGTACATACTCCTTGACTAGTGGGGATTATAAATTGTAGCTTTGTAGGCCCTGTGACCCGTAATAAGGGCCCCAGGGGCCACGCCCTAAAAACCTATTTTCATCTTCTTCTCCAAAAGCATAACGCCTAGAAAGTTGAAACTTGGTGTACAGACTCCTTTAGTAGTTTGGATTATAAATTGTAGCTTTGGTGGCCCTGTGACCCGTAATAAGGGCCCCAGGGGCCACGCCCTAAAAACCTATTTTCATCTTCTTCTCCAAAAGCATAACGCCTAGAAAGTTGAAACTTGGTGTACAGACTCCTTTAGTAGTTTGGATTATAAATTGTAGCTTTGGTGGCCCTGTGACCCGTAATAAGGGCCCCAGGGGCCACGCCCTAAAAACCTATTTTCATCTTCTTCTCCAAAAGCATAACGCCTAGAAAGTTGAAACTTGGTGTACATACTCCTTGACTAGTGGGGATTATAAATTGTAGCTTTGTAGGCCCTGTGACCCGTAATAAGGGCCCCAGGGGCCACGCCCTAAAAACCTATTTTCATCTTCTTCTCCAAAAGCATAACGCCTAGAAAGTTGAAACTTGGTGCACAGACTCCTTTAGTAGTTTGGATTATAAATTGTAGCTTTGGTGGCCCTGTGACCCGTAATAAGGGCCCCAGGGGCCACGCCCTAAAAACCTATTTTCATCTTCTTCTCCAAAAGCATAACGCCTAGTAAGTTGAAACTTGGTGTACAGACTCCTTTAGTAGTTTGGATTATAAATTGTAGCTTTGGTGGCCCTGTGACCCCTTATAAGGGCCACAGGGGCCATGCCCTTAAAACCTATTTTCATCTATTCTCCAGAACCATAAGGCCTAGAAAGCTGAAACTTTGTGTACAGACTCCTTGACTAGTAAGGATTAAAAAGTGTAGCTTTGTTAGCCCTGTGACCCCTAATAAGGGCCACAGGGGCCACACCCTAAAAAACTATTTTCATCTTCTTCTCCAGAACCACAAGGCCTGGTAAACTGAAACTTGGTGTACATACTCCTTGACTAGTGGGGATTATAAATTGTAGCTTAGTTGGCCCTGTAACCCCTAATAAGGGCCACAGGGGCCACGCCCTAAAAACCTATTTTCATCTTCTTCTCCAGAACCACAAGGCCTAGAAAGTTGAAACTTGGTGTACATACTCCTTGACTAGTGGGGATTATAAATTGTAGCTTTGTAGGCCCTGTGACCCGTAATAAGGGCCCCAGGGGCCACGCCCTAAAAACCTATTTTCATCTTCTTCTCCAAAAGCATAACGCCTAGAAAGTTGAAACTTGGTGCACAGACTCCTTTAGTAGTTTGGATTATAAATTGTAGCTTTGGTGGCCCTGTGACCCGTAATAAGGGCCCCAGGGGCCACGCCCTAAAAACCTATTTTCATCTTCTTCTCCAAAAGCATAACGCCTAGAAAGTTGAAACTTGGTGTACAGACTCCTTTAGTAGTTTGGATTATAAATTGTAGCTTTGGTGGCCCTGTGACCCCTTATAAGGGCCACAGGGGCCATGCTCTTAAAACCTATTTTCATCTATTCTCCAGAACCATAAGGCCTAGAAAGCTGAAACTTTGTGTACAGACTCCTTGACTAGTAAGGATTAAAAAGTGTAGCTTTGTTAGCCCTGTGACCCCTAATAAGGGCCACAGGGGCCACGCCCTAAAAAACTATTTGCATCTTCTTCTCCAGAACCACAAGGCCTGGTAAACTGAAACTTGGTGTACATACTCCTTGACTAGTGGGGATTATAAATTGTAGCTTAGTTGGCCCTGTAACCCCTAATAAGGGCCACAGGGGCCACGCCCTAAAAACCTATTTTCATCTTCTTCTCCAGAACCACAAGGCCTAGAAAGTTGAAACTTGGTGTACATACTCCTTGACTAGTGGGGATTATAAATTGTAGCTTTGTAGGCCCTGTGACCCGTAATAAGGGCCCCAGGGGCCACGCCCTAAAAACCTATTTTCATCTTCTTCTCCAAAAGCATAACGCCTAGAAAGTTGAAACTTGGTGTACAGACTCCTTTAGTAGTGGGGATTATAAATTGTAGCTTTGGTGGCCCTGTGACCCGTAATAAGGGCCCCAGGGGCCACGCCCTAAAAACCTATTTTCATCTTTTTCTCCAAAAGCATAACGCCTAGAAAGTTGAAACTTGGTGTACAGACTCCTTTAGTAGTAGGGATTATAAATTGTAGCTTTGGTGGCCCCGTGACCCCTAATAAGGGCCACAGGGTCATGCCCTAAAAAACTATTTTCATCTATTCTCCAGAACCATAAGGCCTAGAAAGCTGAAACTTGGTGTACATACTCCTTGACTAGTGAGGATTATAAATATGGTGGCCCTTTGACCCTTATTAAGGGCCAGAGGGACCACAGCCTTACAACCTATTTTCACGTCCTTCTCCAGTAGCAATAGGCCCTGAAAACTGAAACCTTGTGAATATTCTTTGACTAGTGAGGATTATGATTTATAGCTTTTGTGGCCCCTAATAAGGGCCTCAGGGGCCACACACTCTAACCTTATTTCATCTTTTTCTCAAGAAGCATCAGGCCTAGAAAGTTGAAACTTTGTGAGAAAACTCCTAAGTCAGATAAGGAGGAATCCAAATTGTACATATGGTGACACTGTGGTCCAAAGTAAGAACGGAACCACATTTGCCACACCCTAAAGCAAAATTGATATGAAGCCTGATGAGCTACAGAGCCACTGGCTCTATTTTTTCATTTGAACATTGTTATATAACAGTCCCATGATATAAGGTTGTGTAAGAATTGGTCCATGAGTGGAGCTTAACACAGGTTAATACATGCTTTGAGGTTGTATGAAACCACCCCAGAGATCCTCTCTATGCGAGAAGAGAAGCGCTTTGACAGGAAAGAGAAAAAATATTATGGTCACTTGTCCAAGATTATGCAGTAATACATCACTTTCATGGGTGTAATAGATCACCTAGTTTTACTGACATTAACCTAGCTACCAGCAGTCTATTCAAGAAAGTGGTACAAATAATGGAGCTGAAGACCTGATTTAAATAACACTCAACTAAATGCTTATTCAACTACAGTCAGCGGCCAAAAGTGAGTTCGCACCAACGTAATTTCTCATATACTTACATGTTAAATAGAAATTACAAGAATAATTTTCATGAATTAAATAAAAGTCCATTTGTTGTGATATTTTGCACATGGCTTGGAAATCATCTCGGCTACATTCACAAGAACAAGTACTGCACATGCATCACATATGCTATATGCTTTATTACGCAGAGAATATGCTCAGTCCCAATATGTATCACAGGTGATACATGTCATATCATTACCTCAAATACCCAGTGTATCACAAGTGATACAAACAAGATATCGTAAACAAATAAACAAACAGTAGAAATTGACTTATATAATTTTGTGTTAATTTAACTCTTTACTGCTTGCAATATTGCCATGCCTCAACCCCTTTCCTGCTTGCCTGACAAGCACCTGCACTGTCCCTTACTGCTCGCAAAATTTTTAAAAAATTAAAAAATTAAATCGTTAACAATTTAGAATCCCCATTGGCCAAGGAGTCTGCACATCAAATTTCAGCTCTCTATAGAGTCATTGGTTCTGGAGAAGTAGTCGAAAATGTGAAAAGTTTATGGATGGACGGATGGACAGACGGATGGACAGACGGACGGACAGACGCCGGACGCCTTGCCATGCCATAAGCCCATCGGGTCTTTCAGACCTGATGAGCTAATAAAAGGTACAATATCGTAAAGCGGAAAAACATACATCAGCCATAAAAAAAGTAAACCATAGGTAATATATTGATAATGATTTTATTTAATCTCTTTTATGAATTTTATCAATACTGTCACCAAAATTCCACATATATTCCTGAAGAAAATGACACTTATTAGGGTGAAGATGATGTTTAACCAATAATTGAGGGGAGATCAGAAGTTGGTCTTCAGTTTTCTCAAAGCAAATCACAATTTGAAAGATAACATAACAATAATGTTAGACACTTTTACATTATATACAATTCTAAATCATCAATTTCACCAAATTCAAAAGTCTACTGCAATGGTAATGTAACTTCTAGACCTGAGTGTGTTAAATAATGTTTTTGAAGATGAAAATAACCAGAGTTTCATTTTTAGCTCATCAGGACTGAAAGTTCAGATGGGCTTATGGCATGGCCCGTCGTCCGGCGTCCGTCCGGCGTCCGTCGTCCGTCGTCCGTCCGTCCGTAAACTTTTGACACTTTCGACTTCTCCTCATGAACCATACACATTACAGAGCTGAAATTTTGTGTACAAGTACCTTAGCATATGGAGATTCTAATTTGTAACTTTGGTGACCCTGTGATCCCAAATAGGGTCACAGGGGTCACAACTTTAAAAACCTATTTTCATCTTCTTCTCCAGTTCCAGAAGGACTAGAGAGTTAAAAATGATATGTGCAGACTCCTTGGCCAATGGGGATTCCAATTTGTAACTTTGGTGACCCTGTGACCCCAAATAGGGTCACAGGGGTCACAACCTTAAATACCTATTTTCATCTTCTTCTCCAGTTCCAAAAGGAGTAGAGAGTTAAAAATTATATGTGCAGACTCCTTGGACAATGGAGATTCTAATTTGTAACTTTGGTGACCCTGTGACCCCAAATAGGGTCACAGGGGTCACAACTTTAAAAACCTATTTTCATCTTCTTCTCCAGTTCCAGAAGGACTAGAGAGTTAAAAATTATATGTGCAGACTCCTTGGCCAATGGGGATTCCAATTTGTAACTTTGGTGACCCTGTGACCCCAAATAGGGTCACAGAGGTCACAACCTTAAATACCTATTTTCATCTTCTTCTCCAGTTCCAAAAGGAGTAGAGAGTTAAAAATTATATGTGCAGACTCCTTGGACAATGGAGATTCTAATTTGTAACTTTGGTGACCCTGTGACCCCAAATAGGGTCACTGAGGTCACAACCTTAAATACCTATTTTCATCTTCTTCTCCAGTTCCAAAAGGAGTAGAGAGTTAAAAATTATATGTGCAGACTCCTTGGACAATGGAGATTCTAATTTGTAATTTTGGTGACCCTGTGACCCCAAATAGGGTCACAGGGGTCACAACCTTAAAAACCTATTTCATCTTCTTCTCCAGTTCTAAAAGGACTAGAGAGTTGATAGTGATATGTGCAGACTCCTTGGACGATGGGGATTCTAATTTGTAACTTTGGTGAACCTGTGACCCCAAATAGGGTCACAGGGGTCACAACCTTAAAAACCTATTTTCATCTTCTTCTCCAGTTCTAAAAGGTCTAGAGAGCTGAAATTATATGTGCAGACTCCTTGGCCAATGGGGATTCTAAATTGTAGATTTCGTGACCCCATGAACCCAAATAGGGTCACAGGGGTCACAACCTTAAAAACCTATTTTCATCATCTTTAGCTCCTAAAGGTCTATTGAGCTGAAAGACTGCATGTAGACTCCTTGGCCAATTGGGATTCTAAACTGTAGGTTTTTGTGACCCCATGACCCAAAATAGGGTCACAGGGGTCCACCCTGCAGTAGAAAGTATAAATAAATGTTATTGACTGCTCAACACAAATAATGAATAATAATCAGATTTAATAAACATGCAAATTCCATTTGACTGATCAGATATATTGAGACATTAGGCTTTGTACTGAATGATTCAATTAAATCCAAATTGTATCAAAATAAACAATGAAATTTCAAATCAATTTCAAGTATTTTCACAGATCATAGTATGGCATGCATATTGTGATACAGTGATTTGCTGTCAAAAACAAGTGAAGAAGCGAGCAAAGCTCACATACCCCCGCTCCCCACTTTGTTCAAAGAATTTCAAATAGTAAAACTGATTAATATTGGTTAAAGTATGATCGTTGAGTATACAGTAAGTCATTGTGTAAGTCTTCTTTCAACAGAAACCCAAATACCGAATTCATTAATAGGTTTAACAATTAAAAGGGTACATCTAGAGATAATGGTTGATCTTTGTTTCAAATTTGAGGTAGTTATCATGAATATTCTACGAGATGCAATGAGGACAAAACTATTTTTGTTGAGTCACTTTGTAAGTTATGTTTTCCAAAAAAAACACAGAGAAGAAAATCCATATATATCGTTTAACTCTCACAAGGCATATCCAGCAATCACGATTGACATTTGTAGCAAATTTGGTGAAGCTAAGATGTATAATTCAGGAAATATGTTCAGGACAAAGTAATTTATCATAGAATCACTGTTTTAGTCATGTTTCCATGGAAACCGCCAAAAAATTTTAAAATGTGATGGTCTAATCCTCAAATGGCACATCTAGGGATCATGGTTGATAAGTGTATGAAGTTTGGTGAAGCTAGCATGAATAGTTTGGGAAATATGATCTGGACAAAAGACTTTGTCTTAGAGTCACTGTTTTAGTCATGTTTCCATGGAAACCGCAAAAAAATAAAAATAATTGGTTGGTCTAACCCTCAAAAGGCACATCTAGGGATCATGGTTGATAAGTGTATGAAGTTTGGTGAAGCTAGCATGAATAGTTTGGGAGATATGCTCCGGACAAAGAACTTGGTCATAGAGTCACTGTTTTAGTCATGTTTACATGGAAACCGCCAAAAATTTAAAAAATGTGATGGTCTAACCCTCAAAAGGCACAACTAGGGATCATGGTTGACATGTGTATGAAGTTTGATGAAGCTAGCATGCATAGTTTTGGAGATCTGCTCTGCACAAAACGACTTCCTCAAAGAGTCACTTTTTAGTCACGTTTCCATGGAAACCGCAAAAATGAAAATTCAGAAATAGTTCTAACCCTCAAAAGGCACAACTAAGGATCATGGTTGACATGTGTATGAAGTTTGATGAAGCTAGCATGCATAGTTTTGGAGATCTGCTCTGCACAAAACGACTTCCTCAAAAAGTCACTTTTTAGTCACGTTTCCATGGAAACCGCAAAAATGAAAATTCAGAAATAGTTCTAACCCTCAAAAGGCACAACTACGGATCATGGTTGACATGTGTATGAAGTTTGATGAAGCTAGCATGCATAGTTTTGGAGATCTGCTCTGCACAAAACGACTTCCTCAAAAAGTCACTTTTTAGTCACGTTTCCATGGAAACCGCAAAAATGAAAATTCAGAAATAGTTCTAACCCTCAAAAGGCACAACTAGGGATCATGGTTGACATGTGTATGAAGTTTGATGAGGCTAGCATGCATAGTTTTGGAGATCTGCTCCGCACAAAGTTTTGGGACAGACGGACGGACGGACGGACGGAAAGAATGAACGCTATATACCCCTGCTTACGCTGTAAGGCGGGGGTATAACAATTGTTGTAACAGTTTTCATAACTGTTTGGTGAGAACACATTTTATAACTTTACTTATATCTATTTTCATGATAAAGAGTTTTGTTTGATTTATTCACAAAATTCTACAACAAATTTATGCATCCATAATACTTACATGAAAAATGTGGTTCCAATGCAATTATGAAAGATACTTGGTGAATTTGTTTCATGAAATTTCTCTAATGCAACTGTGAAATTTCTGTTTTTCTCATCAAATCATTGCTTGCTTATATTAAAATTTGACAGTTGGCCCTCCATGCTACACACAGTTTGCAATATTAGAGTGAGTTATTATATATCATCTCCTAGGAAATATTGCAAGTATTTGTAAGGATTTTGTTGTATCTATCATATTCTTATCCCCAGTTAAATTCAGCTAATAAAATCACAATGACAGCAATATAAACACATATATATGTTTGTGAATTTTTACTGGAGAGAAAAGAAACTTAATAGAGCAACAGAATTGAACAAGCACAAAGTTCACCTTTGTTTAGCTTGAACAATCAAATTGCAGCCCAGGCAGTTTGGCTGATCCTTCCTGTGGAAATTTATTCACTGCAAAAAATATAAGATTTCAAAATAAATTCATATACAATATGAATATACATTATGATATTTGAAAGCTTTGAATTATAACATGCATTTGAACAATCATGGGTAATTGATAAAAATAATACTGGCTCAGTTTGTGCCCTCCTTGCAATATATTCACAAATTTGATAAAATTGAATAGGAGTTTCATGAAAGGAATATTTTATCACAACAATCTTAAATCCAAATAAAATACAATATGATTTTAAAATTTCTTTTTAAATCTTGTACGATATAAATGTTATGTAAATTTGTTTTATCTTAGTAAATCGAGGTGATGACTGTTCTTTTTTTAGATTTCATTTTTTTACACATTTGTGTGAAAAATAATTTGGATTTTATACATTTTCACTTGACAAATACTTCAATTAATGATTTTTTTTCTGCTTTAGATGTCTATAATACTAAAAAATTGTTTATAATTGTTTTGCACGCTATTTCAGCGCAGCTAGTATAATCAAAGTTCACAACCAATGCGACCAAAACAGTAATGGCGATATTTGCCGTAACACCTTTCCGATTGAATTACCTGATTTTGTATGCAGTGGGCGTCATATATATCAAAAGAAAACTAAATCAAATGAAGGCCTGTGAATTCATTTTCCCAATCTTTGGTTATGGATATATTTTGTCCATTATGTAATGATCAGTTGATACTTTGGTACGTAGTTGCAAAGAGTCACTTGTTTTCAGTTTCCATCTCGCCGAAAACAGTTGTCATTTGAAGTCTGATGAATGCAATGTAATTTCCGTGCTTATGTATCTGAAATTTACATCATATTTAAGATGAGAGAAATATCTATCGGTGGCTGGAATTTCAGCCAGTATCCATTTGTCATGAAAACAAACGATCGACTGCTATGCATAGTTCATTTTCCGGGGTGTAGGTGATTTCGTAGGAGGATCCAGTTCGTAGGAGGATTTTTCGGTGATTTCGTAGGAGGATTGGACGGTGTTTTCGTAGTCTAAGTAGATTTTTATGTAGAAGATTTGTTGATTACCGGCAATGTTTATTGTTGGCGTTTGCATTTATGAATAAAATTAAAGAGGTAAGTATATTGTTATACACTTAGTGGAAGCGACATGAAGACGATGCGAGTTTATTTAGCAATTGATTTTACCGGATTATCGGTAATCCCTTGTTTAATAGTTTGAGTTGTTGTTTTAACAAATAAAGTAATTTGGTAAGTATGGTTCTATGAAAGCTGATATATTTGATCAAAGATTGGATTGGAAGATTAACAGATCTCATCGGTGAAGATGAAAAAGGTAGGTCGCCGACAAAGCATTTGACAATCAAAACATCTCATTACATATAAACACATCTCATTACTTATCAACACATCATACCTTAAGCCGAGTAGACTATTGTATTATTATACACGAACTACGCAAACAAATGGGGTATATAAACTACCAAAATCAAAAGTTTATCATTCTGCATCAACCATGGCCCTGTGCGTTGTATGTACGAGAGGGGATGCGGAAAACCCGTACCCAAAACGAACTCGTCCCCACCGGAAATTCGTACCCACGGAAGATTCGTACCCAAAAATATCGGAGAACTCGTACCCATATTTGTTTAGATAAATAGATAATTAGTTATTAATTGTGTTGTTTGAGTGTTTAGTGTCATTACAATGACAAGCTTTGGGTTACATGGATTAAAGGGGCAGTAGCACGTTTTTAGGGGGTATATAGGGTGATGTCAGGAAAATGAATATTAGAGGTTCCAATTGAAAGACAATGTATTTAAACTAAATGGAGCAGTAATAATTCAAATATATAATGTAAAGTTTAGCCATGCGATTCCTTTTTCTTACAGAAAATGAATTAGAAAGGTGTTCACACAAAATGGCCGCAAATGGATTTAATGTGAATCTTCATACTTTGTCCTCTGACTCTGGATGATTGGCTTGTGTAATAAGATTTTTGACACTGTCAAAATAATACATTAAAGGGGCAGTAGCACGTTTTTAGGGGGAATATAAGGTGATGTCAGGAAAATGAAAATAAATGGTTCCAATTGAAAGACAATGTATTTAAACTAAATGAAGCAGTTATTATTTAGATATATAACTTAAAGTTCAGCCATGCGATTCCTTTTTCTTACAAAAATGAATTAAAGGTGTTCACAAAAAAATGGCCGCCAATGGATTCTATGTGAATCCTCATACCTAGTCCTCTGACTATGGATGATTGGCTTGTGTAATGAGATTGTTGACACTGTCAATATAATACAATTAACATTTACTTACAATTATAAGTGAAAGATTTGAAATATAAAATTATCAAAAAACGTGCTACTGCCCCTTTAAGCATCAACTTACAATTATCAGTGAAAAATTTAGAATATAAAATTATGAAAAAACGTGCTACTGCCCCTTTAAGTGTTAAATATTTACTATATTTGGTCATTCGAAACACTTACAACGCAAATCATGATACATTTTACATTAAGATAAAAAAAAATGAAGTTCATTTTTTTATTATTACAAATAGAACAAATTAAGTCTTTGATTTCTGGGGAGACCATCAAATCTACCTGTATTCTTAAATATTGGAAGTACAACTACTCTCAACAAATTGTAATAATATTATTACTGCAGATGTGTTAATAACAAATTATTTGACATTTTTTGTATTTTATTTATTGTTTGGTAATAAATATACAGAACGTCATACGTGTGCATTTGGGTCGTTTGTATTGAACGAGTAGATGTCATGGACGCGGAGGAACAACGAGTTCGAAGA
The DNA here is from genome assembly GCA_916613615.1 of Steromphala cineraria. Taxonomy (NCBI): domain Eukaryota; kingdom Metazoa; phylum Mollusca; class Gastropoda; order Trochida; family Trochidae; genus Steromphala; species Steromphala cineraria. The sequence goes on from OU744737.1 coordinate 39,315,668, forward strand.
ACGAGTTGTTTCTCCGCGTTCATGACATCTTCGAGTTCAATACAAACGACCCAAATGCACACGTATGACGTTCTGTATTAATTATATACTCTCTTTTTAACCTTTTTAAATGTAATTTTGAATTGCTTAAATAATCCGAGACGTCGCACTGCGCATTGATACATAATGCAAAGAAGGCGATTACCTTTGACACGCTCGACTGATGATTTGATACCTCAATTATCTGTTTATTTTCTCATTACTTTGCGTAGTTAAACGTAAGAGGCAATTTTCTCAAGTGTGAAAACTAAATTCAGTGATAAAAGTTTATCCTTAGTTATTATTTATAAAGTTCTGAATATGATAAACGTAAGTTCAGGATTCCGAGCGACGGGATCCTTTCAAACGACGTCACCATGGAAATGACGTCATAATCGTTGTAGGCTGTGACGTCATAAGGGCCAAGTGTCGCTGGCGATGTTATCGGAATTTCCTTTTTTATAGTGTTTTGCAGTTTCTTTACTAACGATAACACTAGTTTCTCACTATATTATTCTTCAATATCATATTAAAAAGTAGGTTTGTTACCAATGCATTGAGATACGTCAAATCCGGTGTTTTCATTAGGAAAATGATTGTTACGTACGGAAAATTCCGAGAATTGCCGAAGCTTAAAAAAAGTAGAACCGGCAGGCGTGCAATACGGATTCTGGAGTGCAATACGGAATTTGAAGACGTATTCCGTATTGCACCCTTGTATTACTATCATAAGATTACATGAGTATATAATAACGTAAAATAATAATATATTTATGATATATATGCATCTTAAACCAAAAATAAAAAAGTGGGTACGAGTTCTCCTGCAGATTTGGGCACGAGTTTTCCGATTTTTGTGGGTACGAGTTCAGTTTGGGTACGAGTTTTTCTACAGCCCTGCAGCGCACCCGGTCTACGGCACTGTTAGTCACGTGACAGCCTAATTGTACCTATCCGTGGAATAACGATCAGTCGAATCTTGGCGAGCAAGAAACTCTGAGAGAATCTAACTCAAATAATGAAGGGATGTCCGGGATGTTTCAAACTTACGGGATGTTTCAAACTTACGATAGATCGGTTGAATGAAGTAAATTGCTTACATGAAAAGGTCTCATAAGGTTTAGAACCATATATCGTTCGTCAGGGTAACCGAGAAAAATATTGCGTTTGAAAAGTTTAATTGTGAATCTGTTTTTGCTCTCATTGTTTTAAGTCTATCCGAAATAATATCCACTATTGGACAAACATAATAAAAGTTAGATGTAAAATAGTTTCTGTAGAAATTTAGCATAAAGTTTTGTAAAGCAGATCGTTCAATGGGAGAATTCTGCGAATGATCAAATTTGTTTTTTACCAAGATGAGATGAGAATTCATAAAGTTTACATCTTACCAATAGTTTTGGCTCACTGATTGAATTAATTTCACGTTCTGTCTATATTTTGGTGTGTTAAAGGGGCAGTAGCACGTTGTAGTGAGTATATAAGGTGATGTCAGGAAAATTAAAATTGATGGTTCTAATTGAAAGACAATGTATTTAAAGTCAATTGAGCATTAATGATTCAAATATATAACGTAAAGTTAGCCATTCGATTCCATTTTCTTACCCAAAATGATTTTAAAGTGTTGACACAAAATGACCGACAATGGATTTTATGTGAATCTTAATACTTTGTCCTCTGACTATGGATGATTGGTTTGTGTACGGAGATTAATGACACTGTCAAAATAAAACATTTGGCATTAACTAACAATTATCAGTGAAATTTATAAAAAAAACATTTGTCACAAAATGTGCTACTGCCCCTTTAACGTTATTAGTGTTCAGGACGTCATAGAAGAGTCTGCAACCTTTGGCAGGATTGCATCTTGAAGATCTGACAGTTCAAGATTTTTTTTAATTATAAGTATGTTTTAACAAAGGTAGGTATTCAGGCATATTCTATAAAAGTAGTTTTTTTGTTAAGAATCAGCAAAGGCTCTAAAATTTTATAAAATAATCGTTTGAATATATTTCCGTTTTCACTGTCGTGTACCCGATAAGGAGGGGACTTTTCAAAATGGTGGACGTGACAGGTCAACAGAGGTAGGTGTCTGCTTTCAGTGCTCCCTTCTCCTAATCGACGAGGTTTAGATGGTCACCTTTAACTGTGGTAATCAGGAATAGAATTTCGAATACATTCCTTACGAGTTTTGGTTCACAAACTGCAAGAAATTTGCGTATTTTTAGATGTCAAGTTGATGTTTATCTCACTTTCATTTTCGAAGCGGAAAGGAGACTTTTAAATGCCTTTTTTCATGCCCTTAACGACCTTGAATATCATACATATTGTCGCGCATATCAGTGTTTGGTTATAATAAAGATTTCTGTGCAACTTGAACTGATTTGGTTCAGAAACTACGAAGTTATTGACAAAATAACAAATCAACATGGCAGCGGAGTGGACTCGCCGAATAATCGGCGGAGCGGACCCAGGAGGTCGGATAGGGAGAGGACATTTTTGGATATGGAGGGGACACATTTGGATATGGAGTGGACATCACTTTCAAATTGTACTGTAGTTGAGACAATACCCATGGTAATACACAAACTCCTAGTTTCATAAGAACTATCATCAACCTTTTTATCTACAAATGATTGAAATAGAGGTTTCTCTTTTCTTTTGCAGAACTTACCTGGAGAACGTTTCCGTTGCTGCCGTTGTCACACATAATAGATCACTGCATTCGTTACCACCCATTACAAATATTGAAATTGGAAAAATAATGTTTAGAGCCGTCAAGTGAAAAATGGACACTTAACAAAAAAGACTATCAAATAGTTCCTTATGATATATTAGGCATCGACGAGATTTTCAATATTGATGATAAGTCACTTGTTTGTGCATCACCAAGTCCGAAGATGCATTAAAGGAATCTGTGCTCAATCTCTCATTAGACCCGTAATGCCCTTTTGCTAAAAACAATTGAAATGTTCAACGTCGCCATCAGCAAAAGGGCTTTCTGCGGCTTATGAGAGATTGAGAACAGATTCCTTTATTGCATCTATATAATATGTGTTTCGGCTGTTTTGCATTGATTTGACAACGGCAGCAACAGTAACGTTCTCTAGGTAAGTTCTGCAAAAGAAAAGAGAAACCTCTATTTCAATCATTGGTTTATGAAAAGGTTGATGATAATGCTTATGAAACTAGATTACGTCTTCTGTGGGGTTCTTTTGGCTAACTTTACAAAGGAGTTTGTTTATTACCATGGGTATTGTCTCAACTACAGTACAATTTGAAAGTGATGTCCACTCCATATCCAAATGTGTCCCCTCCATATCCAAAAATGTCCTCTCCCTATCCGACCTCCTGGGTCCCCTCCGCCGATTATTCGGCGAGTCCACTCCGCTGCCATGTTGATTTGTTATTTTGTCAATAACTTCGTAGTTTCTGAACCAAATCAGTTCAAGTTGCACAGAAATCTTTACTATAACCAAACACTGATATGCGCGACAATATGTATGATATTCAAGGTCGTTAAGGGCATGAAAAAAGGCATTTAAAAGTCTCCTCTCCGCTTCGAAAATGAAAGTGAGATAAACATCAACTTGACATCTAAAATACGCAAATTTCTTGCAGTTTGTGAACCAAAACTCGTAAGGAATGTATTCGAAATTCTATTCCTGATTACCACAGTTAAAGGTGACCATCTAAACCTCGTCGATTAGGAGAAGGGAGCACTGAAAGCAGACACCTACCTCTGTTGACCTGTCACGTCAACCATTTTGAAAAGTCCCCTCCTTACCGGGTACACGACAGTGGTTTTACATCATATTCTAGTTCCTCTTCGATATTATTCTTTTCCTTTTCGCTGTGTTTTGGAACAATAAAGTCCTTGAAAGTTAGTTCATTCAGATCTATTACTACTTTGTATGTGTAGACATTTTGATGGTATGATTTCACTTCTGGTAAAATTGACTTAAATTTTCTCCATTTTGGATTCTAACTTAGAAATAGAACATCGAAATGGAGATGATATGTTGAATCATCCTAACTTCAAGTAAAGGAGTCTAAACACCCATTTTCTCTTATTTTGGAATGTTCCAACGTTATGTAAGCCAATTAACAACTAAAATCACAGTTCCGATCCGTCCAATGGATATTTCCATCCTAAAACGAGAAATTCGCGAATAGGTATGCGACCGTCACGTGGTACACACGGAGCCGACTGCGGGCTAACTGCTGGACTGCTTTACACTCACTGTCAAACCAGTTACCTCCCTTTGGCGAGTCAGGTCGCCTCGCATTGTATGTTTGACTTGCTTGAAGTCGCTAGCACTGTTTAATAACCTTGAATAAAGTGAATCAATGCAGCGTTCACGTCCTCATTATTTATCAGTTCTTTAAGGTTATTTATTTTCTGTTCTGTTGTTGAGTCCCACTTCCCTATATATGGAATGTTTCTCACTATTTCGACTACACCTGTGTCTAGGAGTGAGGTTTTGTTGAAGATTTGATTTAAAATCAAACTGGTTCACAGTTAGGGAGAAAGCAACAGGAAAAGGTGATGATTCAACTTGGTAACACTGACAAATTACTGAAGATTTCAGATGAGTTTTCCGTACAGATGACATAGTCAATCACACTCTGTCCGTCATTAGCTACACAGGTTATTTTGAGAAGAAAGTTTTTAGACTCAGACTCTTTATTTCGTAAATGATGGCCTGTGAGGCCTATAGTACATTAGCATAAATACAGATTGATCATTGGTTTGTTACGAGAGCGCGAGATGTTCACATCGCATATTAAACATTGTTGATATATAAAGTGCTAAATTATTTATGATTGTAGGATTTTGACTGGACAGCAATTGAATAAACTTTTGGTTTGATGGATACTTGTGAAAATACATTGGTATATATTTATTTCGTATGGTAATGTATAATGGGCAAACTAATAGAGTATGGTATTCATCTTCAATGTCATCCCCACAACACGGGCACAATGCGTCAGTAATAGTTGTCGAAATGGAGCGTCTATAAGATACAATCTTTAGTTCAGAAGCTGAGCAGCGAAATTTGGAAAGAGTGCGATGCAATTTAATTGATTTAATTTCCGTTAAGTATGGCTCGTATCGAAGGATGGTCTTAAAGATGCAATAAACTTGTAAAGTGGAAGATTCACTCACACGGGCAAACCAATCTTGCATACATACATCTTTCGTTCTTAATTTAAATATTCTAATAAATTGTTTTACATCGCCGACGTCCTGGGCTTGCCAAACATATGCAAAGTCATACGAGAATAATATGGATCTAACACAACATGCCCAATTATAATAGCCTTGACAATCAAAAGTTTTAAGCATATAGTAACAATGTTTTGTTAAACGATTTTCTGACATTCTTACAATTCTTAGCCAGAATTTTATTACACGAAAATAAATGTTAACAAGAAGAGGCGTGCGCCCACATTCACCTAATACTGCGGCATTGGAAGATCTATAACCAACCTGTATGAACCCTCTCAATTTGTTTATTTACAAAAACATCCCATAATTCTGACCCATATAGAAGGATAGGCTGTATTTTGGAATCAAATATCTTAAAGTAAGTGCTAAATGAAAGATCATGAAATCGATTAAACAATTTCCGAACGGGCCCTAAAGCTTTATCTGCTTGTTTTGCCAAAGTGCTATACATGCATTTGAAAAGTTATTTCTGCAAGAAAAGACTACCCCCAGGTATTTGAAATGAGAAACTACTTCTATGGGTTTGCCGTTTAATGACCATTTTTCATGTTTTGATAAAGTTTGAAGAAAGTTTTTAATAGTATATCGAGTTTTAGCCAAAAGGCGTTTACTGAACTACTTTTCTAAACTGTCACTGCCAATGATAAATATCGTTAAATAATTACAACAATTCCACCTGAGTTATCATTTTGCTCCTGGCTTCTTTGTTCTGGTCTGTGAGACATAAATTAAAATTGTTTACATCAAATTTATCGCTGTGGTCTGTCCATGTTTCTATAAGATTACGATATACGAAGGTTTACACTAATGTTTACACAAAAGGCTTTAGCACATGGGCTTTGGCCACACCCCTAGGGATGGGTGGTGTTTTCATTTAGTGTACGGGTTGGAATCAGCTTACAAGTGTTAGGGTCAAGTTTGTAGATTTTTTTTGTTAATTTGGATCTTATCGTAGCATAGCGAATTTGTGGCCTTCTCTGGCCTCATCCATATGTGGCTTGAGTTTAAGCCGAGTTTCACGAACATTATAAGTGAAATCTTGAGAAATAAATATTTTGCTCTCTTTCAATTTCATTGATGATGACTTCAGCACCCCAACTTTCAATCTATAATGATCAAAAGAAACAAGTACGGGGCGGGGACCTCTTCCCTTTGAATGTATTCGCTCAACTCCGTTATGGGTATAAAGTCTACCCAAAAATAAAAGTTTAAAGAATTTTCTCATTTCTGGTGTTTAGGTACTTTTTGATATATGCGGAATTGAAAATATAATAGAATTTGGAGGTCACCGAACAATTTCAAGAGTTCAAAATTTGGTCCTACTTGAAAAATCTGAAAAATAAATATAGTTTTCTGTTAGTTGTAACTTTTAATTTATGATTGTTTTTGAAAGATATTTGCAATTTTAGAATCAACTTATGGTAAATTTGATATCATATAAAAAAAATATTAAACAATAGTCAAATTGTTTATATCAGGAGGAATTTAATTTCAATTTTCTGGGAAAACATGTGCCCAGATTATACCTTTAAATCCCACTGCGCCGTGGACGTCCATCTTTGTCGAGATTAAGTCTGTGAGTTGAGCAGTTGTGTTCAAAATCGTCGCGGGTTTCTCCAGGTTTTTCTTCAAGTTATAGAAGCACCCCTACTACACTGAGTAAGGTAACTGCAGTTACCTTCTCAAAAAATGGCGGAACAGCAAAACATCGCTGATTGTGACTTTTCTTCAAATGCATTTCACAACAATACAAGGTTATTTTCAGTCATATAATCTATGCGCATGTCTTGGGCATGTATCAAAGATTCATTAGGTGATGTGTCACCATTCGTAGAGTGTGTAAATAAATCACAATCTTTGTTTTAAAAACTCAAGCGAGAGTAAGGTAACTCTGTTATATGGAGTAAGGTAATTGTTAGAAGAAATGATTTTTTAAGGACATTAATATTTACAGAAAATCTATAACGTGGATAACAAACTTACGTCTACTCCTTAGAGGATATTTATGTCAGAAACACTAGCAACTATTTTAGACTATTGCTTGGATTTTCTTTTTAATCACTTTACAACACAAGGAAAAGAACTGATATATACTTATGTTTCCTGCGACTATTCTTGTCTTGTTAAAGCTGATTTAAAATCTATAACGTAAATTACATAAAACAAACAGCGACATTAATAAAATTACATTTTTGGAAAAGCTTAGTAAGATAAGAATGTGTCATGTCCCAAGGCATTTAACGTTATTCTATAAATATGAGAAGTAAAATACTTGTATTGTTCAATATATTCTATAGCTTAATATATTGATAAAAAAGTACGACATAGTAACGTTGTATTTTTCGGTAATTCAATCTATTTACCAGGACAACATCATTTTTTGCTAATTGTGCACTTTCATCCAGAATGAGTGCAGTGCTTCCTGCAAAGGTCGATAAGAATATTTGCATATTCATGGAAATAACACATTCCGAAACCCCTCTCAGTTACCTTTCTCCCATCTTTAAGTTACCTTACTCATGTCACAAAATGTTTTCCGAGTTACCTTACTCTCGCTTGAGTTTTTAAAACAAAGATTGTGATTTATTTACACACTCTATGAATGGTGACATGTCATCTAATGAATCTTTGATACATGCCCAAGACATGCGCATAGATTATATGACTGAAAATAACCTAGTATTGTTGTGAAATGCATTTGAAGAAAAGTCACAATCAGCGATGTTTTGCTGTTCCGCCATTTTTTTAGAAGGTAACTGCAGTTACCTTACTCAGTGTAGTAGGGGTGAGAAGATCAGCAGTCTAAGTAAACCTAGCCTTAATATTATCCGTTTCACTCCTATACTGAGTCTAAAAAGGTCTAGCAAAGGGTCGCGTCGGCCAACCATTCTGCGACCTATGACCCTCCAACGTTATACGTGCGAAAGCAGACTATTGTGGCTTGGTAAGCTGAGTTCTGATTGGTCAATTCGATACGTGGGCTGACGCGACACTCTACTGGACCTTTTTAGACTCAGTATAGGAGTGAAACGGATAATATTGAGGCTAGGTTTACTTAGACTGAGAAGATCAGGTTGTTGCGTTTTTCGCGTGCCTCGAGATGGTCTTCCCGATGTTGAAGATCAGACGCCAGTGATTTAATTTCCAAGTTTTCTTCAGTTAGAATTTGAAGATTTTTGTAGTAAGTTCGTGGAAGTTCACGTTCATTTCTTTTCGCATAGCTTTAATTTCTTTCATTCATTCAACATTACTCATTTCTTGTGAGCTGTCTAGTGTCGTCTTTCTCCCCCTTGGGCCAGGATTTGATTCAATTTCACCACTGGTTATCAACACCAACACAGACAGAAATAAACGGTCTCAGTCCTGTCTGTACACACACGGGCACGTGCAACACGCGCACGCGCATAGCTACACGATGTTTGCTCTTTGTGTCATAAACGATATAAAAACTGTCTGAAAACAGCCAATTTACTGTCTAAATGCACTTATATCGCACCCCATTGTATAGACGAGATGCTTGTGCTAAATTCCTGCCAAATTAACTCTTTAGACAGTCCAAAAAAATTGAATTCGGCAGGTTTTCACCGTAGGTGGCGCTATCACTTTTTAACCTATTAGTTACAGGTTCAACTTCGCACGAAGCTGACTCAAGTTTTATGTGGGTTTTTTTCACCACACAAGTGTCACTTTTAGCCAATAGTGACCAGTTGAAATCTAATTTCCGGTTGACACGGGTCTATATACGGGATTCTGTCAGATCGTAGATGAGTGACCAGCAAACAACATGATATGTAACAAGAGAGCGAATTAATGATATGATTTCAATGAGATTGCAAGAGGTCATGTCACAAATCAGGGTGAGAGGTGGAAGTGGTGTTTTGAAAGCATGCATCGACAGTCTGTGAATGCCACTGTCTAGCCTAGGGAACAAAGTTTCTGAAGCAAAACTAACCCCCGAAAGTCCCACAACGAATACAGTGATCGACTGTAAAAAGTTTCCCACAGTGGAACTGCTAAAATCACCAATAAACACTTCTCTAAAGATTCCAATTAAGCAACACATAGGCATCGGTTTACATGCCCAACACTGATGTAGAGTTTTGTATCAATTCGTTCATATACGCATATAATGATGCGTAAAAAACGCAGATACGCTGCTTATCTCGTGCACTGATTTATGAATGCACTAAATCGAATTATTTGCGATACTGTAAATGGGTTCATTAAAACTTTGTTAAGTTTCAATTCCAAGCAGCTAAGTCATGGTCATCTACGTTTTTAACTTGCAAAGTCGTCAATAAACAACTGTTCATTCACACCGAACGTTTCATGTGTTAAACAGATTATAAAAATTTCATTAAGATTATTCAAAACCATACGGGATTCGAACCTACACCCGTGGATGGCGAAACGGGCGAGTTGGTTAGTTGTTGGTATGGTCATTGCTGACGATGTTGCCTGACTCTGAGGGTGTGGGTTCGAATCCCGCAAGTAGAAAGTACAAGGATCTGTACTATTGAAGAAAGTGTGATCCCAAATATAACATTGTTACATTTGTTCACTATCTAAATCTATCTCTTATAATACAATGTTGATATTATTGTACCAATTATTTATGCTCAAACATTAAAACATGTAATATGAATAAAGTTAGATAACAAGACGATTATCTCAGCATTTCAGTTAATTTTAGCAGTTAAGATATGGCAATGATTTGGGGGATAAATGTGTTTTTAATTGGAAACCTGTTGATATTATTCAAAGCCGAACGCGTTACCCTTTTAGGTATCCATGCATAACAATGAATTCTAGTGATATCATTGAGTAGAACAGTGAAAGAATAAGAATTTAATGGCAGAGCTCTTTTTAACATCAAGTTGATTATCGTAATCGTCCTTTTTATCATCAAAGGATTTGAAATAGTACTACTTAAAACATCTTCTTTTTTTCTGATCTTTTTATAAAACTATCAACAAAATTCACTGTATATATTTTGTGACAATGTGAAAATATTGGGTCATCAAAATGATTAAGATAAAAATAATATATCATTTGTAAGTGTTTGGTAACAAAATGTTAGTTTATACAGCTTACATCAAGTTAAAATATATTTAGCTAGCTTGAGAGAAAATAAAATTTTACAAAATTAAAGAATTTATTAAGTTTTTTGTCATCAATCTTTTTGCAATATCATAATAATAATTTAAAGATGTCATTCATAAATGTTTTGAAATCATATTTTTTGTAAAGTGGACAATGAGCTCTGAAAATACTTTGTCAGTTAGAACACAGTTTTAGAAAATTCATGAAATTATCGAAATTATTCACTTCAAATTGTTTAAAATAGTAAGATAGAAAAAATAAGATGCCATTTGTATATGTTTGCCTAACTTAAATTGTTCATTTAGAGAACAATCAGGTCTTAACATAACCAATTTTGCTAGTTTGAGCGATTACAACAAAGTTTTAAAAAATCATTTCAATTACCAATTATTCTTTCATCAATGTGTTTGAAATAGAAAAATAAACATTTTAAGATGCAACTTGTAAAGGTTTTGTTGACAAGAAGTGTAAATTAAGCAAACGCTAAGCTCCGTAATGTATCAGTCATTTAGTAAGTATGGAGGTTGGAGCGGTTAAACAAAAAAATAAAAAATCGCTGCAAATGTAAATTATTCTTTTATCAAAGTTTTTTAAATATGAAAATAAACATTTTAAGATGCCATTCATATAGGTTTCATGACAACAAACATAAAAGATGTGCACTCAAAGCTCTAAAAACTGTCAGTCGTTTTGTTGGTTTGAGCGGTTAAACAAAAATTTAAAAAATCACTGCAATTATAAATTAATTTTAAATCAAAGTGTTTAAAATATGAAAATAAACATTTTAAGATGCCATTTGTATAGGTTTTTATAACAACATTCATAATTTCAGTGCACACTGAGATCTAATGAATGTCAGTCGTTTTGCAGGTTTGTAAGTTTGAGCGGTTGAACAAAGTTTTTAAAAATTGAAGCAATTATTAAATATTTTTTATTTAAAGTGTTTAAAATATGAAAATAAACATTTTAAGATGCCATTTGTATAGGTTTGTATAACAACATTCATAATTTCAGTGCACAATGAGATCTAATGAATGTCAGTCGTTTTGCAGGTTTGCAGGTTTGAGCGGTTGAACAAAGTTTTAAAAAATTGAAGCAATAATCAAATATTTTAACATCAAAGTGTTTAAAACACAAAAATAAACATTTTAAGATGCCATTTGTATATGTTTGATAAGAATAAACTTGTATATTTCAGGCCGGGTGATGATTCTCAACTCAGAGAGAGTGCACAGATCTCTACAAGTTGAAGGACGGGAACTGAACAACATGGCGGGAAGCGGTGGCAGAGAAACTCCAAATCAGTTTAAGGAGTTCGAGGGGACGTGTAGTAGTCCGCTCCCCCTCCCTCCCTCCCCCTCCCCCATCTCGTCTCCCTCCTACTGGGAGACTCAGTGTCAGCTGGGGTGGAGGAAGAGAGGCATGTATACCCCCCTGCTGGAGATGGGAGTGAAGGAAGGGAGGAGGGATATAGACGGGTGGTTTGTTTCTGTTCTCCCGGCTCTGTCTGCGTGTCCGTGGTGGACGACTGTCGCCTTCACACTGACGGGTTTCACACTGGTCGTCTCTGTATCCGGGTGAGGAGGAATGATCAGGAGGGGAGACATCAGGTTGGTTGTGTCACTCTCCCCCTCCCTACATCTGGTGAGATCACCTTCACCTTCGGGTTGGTGCTGGATGTGGGGAGGGGGAGGGTGGGGATTGTAGACGTGGAGAGGGGGAAACTCTTGTGTAAAATAGATAAAGTCTTCACACAGGAAGTTTTCCCCATGTTTTGTGTTGGTCCAGACAACAACCACTGTGCTACAAGAATGAGGCTGGTCAGCGGGCGCGAGATCTCCGTCACTGATAGCAAAATACAACTCATTCAGCAAGCCTTGTCTGACTAAATAGGTCAGATTGTACTTGTTAGATAGACTGAATAATTAGTAGATGTTGTTTAGATATTTTCTGAATTTGTAAATAAGAAAAGTTTAAGGTAGATTTTATACTTACCACTTTGGGAGTGTTGGAAAAATGTTGGCTAGAATATTGAACTATCAAATTTTTGAAAAAGTAAGTGATATATGTTTGAAAATACTCTTATTGTATTTGTATTGACATAATATGAAAAATAAATACACATTTGTACATTTTTGAAACTCTTTAGAACAATAAAAACTCAATTCTAGTCACGAAGAATGACTCTCCAATACCCGAGTGGGTTGAGTGAAGCGTACGTAGATGGTTCCTTGTCAGCCATGTCACAATCAAACTCTTTTTAAAGTTTTTACCAAATATCTGCTTCTAATTGTAATTATTGTATTTATCTGTATATAATATGAAAAATTAGACCACACTTGAATACTTTTAAACACTGTTTCACATTTTGAGTCGTGTCATATTTTTGATATGAATAGACTTATATTAAAATAATATCAAAAAACTCAAAATAAGTAAAATTTTAATCAAAACTTGGACATTACGTCATCAATACACCCATTATATTGTCAGTGACGAATTTTAACATGTCAATTGCCATATTCATTTGAATAATAGTGTATTTAGAATAAGTTGTGTTTGCTAAACTTATTGATAGAACATTCATAATATTTGCAAGGCCCAAACTAAAATAATGCCCTATGACAAAGAAACAACTTTGGAATATTTGTTTTAAATTATTGCCAATGATTTTATCATTACATAACATGAAAAACAAGACCCTATTTCCATAATTTCAAAGACAGTTTATACCTAGTAATTACAAAATCTAAAACATGAAAGCCGCCGACCAGAACATTGATTTGTTTATCACCTGTAATCATGAAAATGTGTCTCAACAACATTGTTTATGATCATTCTAATGTGAACTTGATTTAAAAGTGAGGACAAACAAAAATTAATTCCTCCAAACGGGTCAACATATCAATGGCGATATGTCCATGACAGGATTTCCCGCTCATCTCCCTGTGTGTATGACGCATTGTGACGACATATCTGCTCGAGCTTATGACGTCAGCGAATTCGAACGTAACTTGACGCAAACTTCGTGATTTCAAGGGCGTATTGCGTTTAGGATAATCCCTCTCATATAGGACCATCCTCAGTTGAATTAGTTGGGATTATAACGTGTCTCTCTGTCAAGTTTGTTTCATCGCATGAAGGTCAATCACACAGTCAGTGTTGCCTGTACAATATTATGGAACAAAAGTTCACTCATTCACGCTTCTTCCTCAAACTTATTTAGTAGGTCTCAAATGTGGGTAGGCCTATTTCTGCTCTTTTACATAAAATCTGTCTTTACAAGCCAAATTTGTTTTACGTGTTTGTATACAACGCTCATTTCACAACATTGTTATTGATGAAAGCCATCATTGACAAGAAATTTTTAATCATTTAAATCTGAATGAATTACCAATAGTGCCCTGAAATCATATATGCATGGTCCCATCCCCCAAACTCCTCGAAATGCCGCAGGACCATATGATATAATCTATATTCATGCTATCTCCACCTGTAAAACGTATTTCTTGTATTCAGAGAATAATGAATGTTACTTACTTGACAATACATTTTTAATCATTTAAATCTGAATGATTTACCCAAAGGTCCCATCCCCCGAACTCCTCGAAATGCCGCAGGACCATATAATATGTGTACCACATATTTGAGATGTAGTCTGAAATAGATACATTGAAATAAATAGTTGGTCAATAATCTATATTCACTTCTTACAGGAACCACAAACCTCGTTATTCGATTAAAAAATTTAGGTGTTTCAAAAGTTTCTGATATTGAAATTTAAAGTGTCGCCGCCAACATGTCTTATTGTAAACAGAAAGTCGCCGAGTGCAGATTGTATATACGCGTGCGCTGAGGAATGTGATCAGGAGGCAGTATTTTCAAACTAGTTTCGTGTCATGTTAGAATCTATATTCTTGTTATCTCCACCTATGGAACGTATTTCTTGTATTCAGAACAATGAATGTTGAATTTCTTCGTTGACATTTTATCTAAATATTATTAAAGATGCTATATCATACTTGATTACTTTTTAATGTATACGTTGTATTTTAAGAAAAATTTAGCGACCAACCTTGAGAAAATCGGACCAAAATTCATTAAATAGGAGATAATTTACACAAAAAAACGAAACGGCAGTCAACATAAGGACGAACAAGTGTGGCCATTTCACAACTTCCGGTTTCTAAATGTACGCTTGAAAACCGTCTTTGTCGCCCTCAACTAGATTTTTTTCTTCTCCGAATTAGGTAATTGTTTCTGTCAATGTCGATACCCATGGAACGCAATTACGGCAGTTGAGACACGGTGTAAATCCTACAAGCATAATGATTACGTCACCGAAAGCGAGTTCGTTAAATGACATGCCCTTTCTAGGGGGGGTACTGTGCTTTGAGCGTCGAAATAAGTATATGTTATTGTTGATTAAACAATCTAAATATATCTGAACCGCTTGCAAATATGATACAGCATCTTTAAACATAGGGCATTATTTTAGTTTTGACCATGCACAGATTATAAATGTTCTATTCAAAAGAAAAGTAAACAAAACTAATCTCAAATACATTATTATTCAAATATGGCAAATGACATGTTAAAATTCTTCACTGAGAATATAATGGGTGTATTGATGACGTAATGTCCAAGTTTTTAATAACATTTTATTTAAGGATATACCCTACCCAGAAATAAAAATATTTAGATTTTTCTGAAAATAATCATGTTTGTTCAACTGAGTGTGCTCATTTCAAAAATCAAATAAAAAAAGGGGGTCACCGTGCTCTTTTTTGAGTAAAATTGATTTTAAAAAATAACATTTTTGTGAAAAAAGCAAAAAAATATCAAAAAATTTTTTATTTGAGCATAATTTGTGCGAGAGCGTGAAATATGGATAAAATTCGATGCTAAAAGTGAGAAATGAAACAGTTGTCCATGTTTACCACAAAAATGTTTGATAAAAAAAGCATTTTAATATTTTTTTCAAATTTATGCATCACACAAACTCGTTTTTTTCACCCCAAAAATGAACAGATTATCTTAAAAAATAACTTTCCAAAATTTAGAATTTTTTTAAATTCTCATAATATGAACCTGACATCATAAGAAACTGAAAATCGAAGAAAAAAATGGGGGTCACCGTCGAAAAAAAGCGTTTTTTTTCCCGTTGAAAATAAATATAGTGAAAAAATGTCTACGGGAGCCAGAGCGAGTCTAGAATGCCGCCCTAGCCGGAGCGAGTCTTGAATGTCGTCAGTTTGTTGACGGCTTATGCAATATCGTTAAAATGATATATTTTACTCAGAAAACACTTTACTAAACTTCTTTATCTCTTTAATGCTTCCACAATTTAAAAAAATACTAAATACAAACAACAAAGTATCCAGGGTATTTTGCGACATATGAAGTCACTGAACAACGAATCAAGTGTGAACATTCGCATTGTGCATTGCCATTAAAACATCACCCACTGGCCCGCATGAATGCCTTTCCGTGTTCTCCACAAATCTATGAATTACCTGTTATATTCAAGATGTTATATTTTCACTATCAAAATCTACCATAGAAGCATTATTTCAAAAGGACTGAAGACAAATCTGTAAACAAACGATCGACGACACAGAGTACAGGGCTTCATGGAAACTTCCGCTTAGACTGCACTTCGTTCTTGACGATTTTTTCGTTACACACATTCTTAGATCAACTTTGCAAAATTGACGGTGGATACCAGTTTCATTCGTAATAAACTGTTATTATCTTCTGAAAAGTTTTGCTCGAAAACTTGGAATATAAACACATCTTTGTCTTGATAAGAATGGAGCCCGAACCAAGTCTAGCTCAGATCAAACGATATGGTTCGATCAGTTCGTACACAAAACATTGCAAAACAAATTCTACCTTCGCATCGACTACTACTGCAGTACCGCCCAAAGAGTTTTTATGTGGCAAGATGTGATAAATCAACAGGTTGCATACTTTGACATGTTGGAAACTTTATAAAATATTGAATCTATTGAAATATTTTCTATCTTTTCCTTAGCTTGGATCTCAAGTTCTCAACAAAACAAATCAAAGAAATCTATTTTAAAAATTTATTTTATTTCAGCAAAACTTCACTTATACACTTTATGTGGCCTTGTTTAACCGAACTCAGTACATTATTCCATAATTAATTATTATATTTAATTTTATTACAGAATGTTAGCATGTTTCATATACCTTAATTGTACAGTTATCATAGTTAACACATTTTCTTGTCAATTCTTAAACTTACACTATTTATAATGTAACACCCAGGTGGCCATGATTGGGATTTAATTGTTTTTATTAGTAGTTCAAACTGATGGCACTTTGGCACAGTTTTAAAACATCATGGACCATGTTGCAATTGGCAAGTCTGTTGTATTGTGTGTTTCAAGTTCCAGGAAAGTGCATAATGGGCAGGGACAATCACACCACTGCTGCTGCATCAAAATCTGCAATAATAAAAACATAGCATAATGATCATATCAATCAAACCTTTTTTATCCTTTTTTTCATTTTGAAAACAATATATTGGTTTGATACACTTGATAAGAGTTTTCAATAAGAAGAGACACTGCAGTTACACATATGATTTTGAAACATTTGCTTTTCTAAAATATAGGTAAAAAGAAAATTAAAAGAGAAAACATGTTCTGAATCATAATGCAATGCCAGTTCCAATCAATGAGAAACATCTTTTCATGTGATTTGTAAATTCAGGACATATAAATCTTGAGAGAAACTGAAAATGACTCTACCTAAACCTGTAACTATAATCCTGAAAATTTTGATCTAAGAAATTGATCAGATCTAATTACAATTTGTTGTTCACACTGTTGGTTAATTTGGTGCATTAGTTTCTGAAAATTTTGCTAATTGATAGACATTTGTTAATGATGATTTTACTTAAGAGCTTTTTGATATTATTTTAATATAAGTCTATTCATATAAAAAATAAGACACGACTCAAAATGCGAAACAGTGTTTAAAAGTATTCAAGTGTGGTCTTGTTTTTCATGATATATAAGATAAATACAATAATTACATTTAGAAGCAGATATTAGGTAAAAACTTTAAAAAGAATTAGTTTGTTACATGGCGGACAAGTAACCATTTACGTCCGCTTCACTCAACACGCTCGAGTAATGGAGAGTCATTTTTGGTGACTAGAATTGAGTTTTTATTCAGTCTAAGTAAACCTAGCCTCAATATTATTTGTTACACTCCTATACTGAGTCTAAAAAGTCCTAGTAGAGGGTCGCGTCAGCCGAACTTTCTGCGACCTATGACGTTCCAACGTTATACATACGAAGGCAGACTATTGTGACTTGGTAAGATGAGTTCTGATTAGTCAATTCGATACGTAGGCTGACGCGACCCTCTACTAGACCTTTCTAGACTCTGTATAGGAGTGTAACTGGGAATAATGAGGCTAGGTTTACTTAGACTGGTTTTTATTGTTCTAAAGAGTTTCAAAAGTGTACAAATGTGTATTTGTTTTTCATATTATGTCAATACAAATACAATAAAAGTATTTTCAAACATTTATCACTCACTTTTTAAAAAAATTGATAGTTCAATATTCTAACTGACATTTTGCCAACAGTCATAAAGTAGAAGTATAACATCTTACTTAAACTTTTCTTATTTACAAATTCAGAAAATATCTAAACAAGATCTACTTATTATTAGACTAATTCTAACAAGTATAAACTGACTTTAATTATTCTTGTCGACAAAACAGAATTTTCCTAAGATGTTGATTGTGATAATTCATCTAATGTTCAAACAAAAGTCTGCTATATAATCTAACAGTCCACAGACGGGAAATGACAGTCTATATTTGTATCTTATATAGGACCATTTATTAGGTGTCATTGTCGATCCCAAGTGGGATGGTGTTTATATCATTCTAATGTGAACTTGATTTGAAAGTAAAAAACAACAAAACAATAATTCCACCAAACGGGTCCACACATCAATGGCGATATGTCCATGACAGGGTTTCCCGCTCATCTCCCCGTGTGTACGACGCATTGTGACGTCATATCTGCTCGTGCTTATGACGTCAGCGAATTCGAACGTAACTTGACACAAACGCTTATCGCATTTAGGATAATCCCTCCCATATAGGACCATCCTCAGTTGAATTGGTCTTGTTTAGACTTGGGTTAAGAAACGTGTCTCTCTGTGAAGTTTGTTTTATCGCATGAAGGTCAATCATACAGTCAGTGTTGCCTGTACAATGTTATGGAACAAAAGTTCACTCATTCAGGCTTCTTCCTCAAACTTATTTACTAGGTCTCAAATGTGGGTAGGCCTATTTCTGCTCTTTTACATATATTCTCTCCTTATAAGCCAAATTGTTTTTACGTGTTTGTATCTCCACCTGTAAAACGTATCTCTTGTATTCAGAGAATAATGAATGTTTCTTACTTGATCCAACACAGTACCCAAATATCTATGTTCGTTTACTCTTTAAATTTCAATATCATCAAAAGTAAACGCATTAATTGTAGACTTGGGTTTTCTACGACCATTTCTTTTGGTTTTTTTTGCACATATTAACAAAATTGGTGAAATCACGCAGCCTTGGAGATCTATTTATAACTGAAGACTCTACGTGGTTAATTTGTACAACTTTTGTCTGTTTACTTGAAAATAATTAACCCATCTTATGATATTAGTATTTACATTAAAATGAGGTTGTATAGTATTAAAGGCGGATGGTATATCAACATTCATTATTCTGACATAGATAGTTGATCTATTTGAGCGATACATTATTGATCTATATTGATCTATTTGAGCGATAAATCATTATAAATATTTTTTCTAAGTATATATTCTGCCCGGGTGCATTCTGCCGGGTTTGTTCTGCCAAGGTGCCGTTCTGCCCGGGTGCATTCTGCCGGGTGCGTTCTGCCCGGGTGCCATTCGGCCTGTGTGCCGTTCTGCCCGGGTGCCATTCTGCCCAATTAATTTCCTGCCATATCTATTGAGCGGTTTTCACCGTATGCAAAACCATTTTATTATATGCTAAGCAGTGAGAGACTGAGTTTTCTCAGTTCTAGAAAAGTGTTCTCGCCACTGAGTGTGATATCACTTTTTCAAGTCAGTGAAAATATCACAGAAGGGATGACGTCATGTGTACAATTGTTTGACGTCACTTTTACAATCAACGAGACGTCATCGCCGTCGCTAAGTTACGATCAACAATGGTATGACGTCGCCAGAAAACTCTCGAGTCAAAGCCTTTTCGACATAATTACTACATTTTCGATCACAGAGGCATATAATAAACAGAATATCTTTTGATCGATATCCTCTATATCCTCAGGGAGGTTTACATTGCATTGATTATGACGTCACGTTTCTGTGACGTTACAACAATTCACTGATTGTCGCCTGTCTATGACGTCACAGCCGGGGTTTTTTGCTGTCACTGCCTTAGCTATCTAAGAGATAAACCTACCGGTACTGTGTTTTTCATATTCGTGGTCTAACTAGATTCAATACCTGTTCATGTCATTCGGAGCCGAACGCGATAACGTGAGGCTTCTGTCATATGCTCCTATCATTCACGTGGTTATTCAATATGTATTACAAAAACACTTAAAGCCACATTATAACATTTTATGATTACATTTAATCAAGGGAATCTGTCCTTGTATGTGTATCGAGTCTAAGCCTAACCTTACCTATTCCATCTCTTCCTTAACCCCCTTTAAACTAAATAAATACCATACTCACACTCACTTTACCCGTACTCTTCATTGAGCCTTCCGAGCCACTTCGCTGTCCATCCCGTCCTACAAACTAGTACAATTCATCGATGCATCCCAGAGCTGCGCGCTCTCTCTCTCTCTCTCTATCCCTCTCGGTGTCCCTGTCTTACTCTGGGTCCTTCCAACTGACAATTATGTCTCCCCCCGAAGGAGGGGGGGGGGAGACATATTGGTTTTAGCTGAGTTCCCGTCGGCGTTGGTGTTCCCATTTCGTTTCCGAAGCAGATCTCTAAAACTATGTGACCGATCATCACCAAACTTGGTATACTGTCTCTCCATATCATGTAGATGTGCCTTTTGGAGGTTATAGATTTTTTATTTCATTTTTATTTTTTATTTCCATGGCAACAATTTAGACTTGGTCTTTTTCAAGGGTAGTGTTCGTTTCCGGAGCAGATCTCTAAAACTATGTTTCCCGAGCAGATCTCATTAATGGTGCTTTATGATAGTATTGTTTAGAGGTTTGGAGCATTTGAGGAAGGGGGAGACATCTGTTTTTTACGGGTAAAAACACTTTCTAGTTCTTACAATGTTCGCCAGTTTCATTCACAACCCATGTCACTCAATCCTTACTTCTTATTTGCTTAACGCTGGTACACAAGTATCCATTTTGCCTGGACTCTCCTAAATACCATACTAATCAACTTCGCATTGACATCTTCGCTTCAGATTTCTTGTTTTTCCAGACACTATGACTGCCCCTCATATTCTGTTACCCCAACCAAACTCCTGGTTGTCCTTTTTCATTAACTTTACTAAATTTATTCATACCAACTCCCATTAAATATTCTTGTTTAATTTGTTCTGTCTTCATAACTGCCTTTATCCTATCAAATAACCTTTCCTCCGAACATCTGCCTCTCTCTCTCTGTCTTTTCACAACAAAACACTTCGAATGTAACATCAACGGTATCGAATCTACGTTAAACCACGAAAATTATGAAACACAGTAGGTTTATCCCCATTCTAACATGACAAGTTTTTTAAACGTTTTAAATGTCATTTCTTTTCTATCGCGTAACGTCAGCTGTGCTTCGGTCAACACTGTGACGTAATAATGTCTTGTGCTTATGACGTCAAAGTTTGACGTCCCTGTTTACATCACTCAAACCAAAACCGGTTGCGGTATCATATTGATCTAAATTCAGCCTTTCGCTTAACATTACACTATTTCCTGGACATAAACATGCATGATATTGATGCTAACCAAACTCTACCTATATAAAAGTAGGGGTACTACAATAATAAAAGACTTTTACTAAGTTTAGTTAGTAATCAGACGAAGCAATTTCCGAAGCGAACGGTGACTGCATGCATGTTGACTCGTTCGTTTCTATGGCAGTGTGTATCAAACCGCGGTGAATTGACCGTTATAAAAATCATGTTCGAACGTAGGTTCGACCATAGAAATAAACCAATGAAATTCGTGGAATATGAAATATCATGGTAGAATTAGAGATGGACACATTGTTTTAATGAAGTGTTCCTCCTTTATCTTCCGCAATATTGTGTTTGAATCTGCCATTTTAAAAAAAGGATTAATTGAAAATTTAATCTCCTTATTGGCAGCGCATGTGTCCAAATGTTCACTCAGGGGAATACATAGAGAATCTCATCCAAGTGTCTTCTGACAAGTTGATAAAAGTACCAAATATCCGAGGCTTGCTTACTTTTATCAACGAGTGTTGATATATTTGATATCAGAAGACACGAGGGTGAGATTTTATTTATCATCCAAAATCATTTTTCATCACATTAACATAGCATAGCCCTCAAACTCCTAAACCAGTGACGTCATAGCATTGTGACGTCGTTGTGTTTATGACGTCATAGCATTGTGACGTCATTACTGATGATGAAAAACGTCTGAGATGTCATGTATTTTCTGACATTGTTCAAAATCTACTGTCAAAGGGATATCTCCTAGGAGATATCGCTTGATCTTTCATAAGCGATATCTCCCGTGGTCATAGTTTTGGATGATAAATTTTGTTTTAGGGTCTTTGATCTGCTGCTTGTGCACCCGAACTCTGTCCCTCAGACATTCGATCTGACCTATGTACAGACCTTCACACCCTTGGCATGTAATTACATAGATCACATTTCTTACAGAGCAATCCATTGTGTTATGTACATAAAAGAATCTTTTTTTATTTCTAAAAAAGATTTTTTCTCCACAGTTTCCACGACCACACTTAGATACACCATAATTAGTAGGGGTTTCCAAGTTGAATTTTGCCTTTGTCAGTATCTTCTTTAAGTTGTTACTTTGCCTTTTGCTTTTGACAACTTGAACGCCTTCCATGATTTCTTTCATTCTTTCATCTGAATCAAAGATATATTTGTTTTGGCGTATGGCATTAAATACCTCTGGCAATTTCATGGTTTGTGTTTTGGATATTGTCTCTCACTGATAAGAGGGTTTTCCTATCCAATTCTGCAGCTTTTTGAATCCCATCTGTTATTAATAGTGGTGGATATCCACGTTGTTCAAAACGTTCTCAAGTTCCTGCAGGCGACATCACAATCAGTGAATTGTTGTAACGTCACAGAAACGTGACGTCATAATCACTGCAATGTAAACCTCCTTGAGGATAAAGTTGAAACATGTAGGAGGAAATCATCGTTGTTATTCTTTTAACACTCATATTGAATATATATATGTATATTTAAGCCATAGTCTTCCAGCTTTGCAACTTTACTCAGTAATATTCGTTGAATAACTTTTTTTTGTCCACAACAAAGCTACTGCCGATATATTTTCAATTGCAATTTTGGGCTCAAGGGTTCAAGTGAGATATAGTTACACGTTAGACAATGAATAATTTGGCTTGATATGTTATGGATGATGATATCTATGAGAATAAAGAAATGATGCCAAATTAACAATGCTCAAACTTCCATGATATGTTCTCGATACTGTTTCGCAATTTCACTAAATGATCATTTTAAGTTTACATGTGCAACATAATCTTTTTCATTGTTTGAGTATATTGCACAGCAATTAATCATAAGTTGCTAATGCACTCGCAAAAAGGCGACTAAAGAACTGATTTCAATATGACTTGTGAAAATTTCCAGAAACAAAGGTCCAGAAGGCTGAACTCTTGTTTACAGACTCCTTCACTAGTTAGGACTATCATTTTTAGCTTTAGTCACCCTTTAACCCCTACTACGGGTCATAGTGGCTACGCCCTAAAAACCAATTTTCGTTTTCTTCTCCAGAGACAAATTAACAAAAAACCTGAAATCTTGTATGCAGACTCCAATAAGTCATTCGTCTAATGGGGATTATAATTTTATAGATTGTATGACCCTGTGGCCCCTTATTAAGGCTTGGTGAACCATTGATATACCCTAAATGATCATTTTCACATTTATAAACTTTCTTCTTCTTACGCAATTGAGGGTCACCCCGTTACACCTTCCTATATGTTCTTCAATGTTTGAGCATCTTCCACTTCTTATTTGATTCTTAATTCCAATAGCCTATATACTTAATTTTACAATTGGTGACCAAGTTGCTCCCAGTAAATCCTCTATTCATAAGAAGGCACTTGGCACAGAATGATGAAATGTTTTATAGAGACTTTATGTAATGAGCATTTTAACGAAATCATACATTTGGTGACCCGGAAGGGCTGTAGCCCCTACTATTAAAGGGGGGAGGGAAGGGACCACACCAAACAGCCAAATTAAATATAATGCCTGATGAGCTGCAGAGCCAATGTCTTGTTTTGTAATATATATTTAGTAATTACTGTTTTACTTGACATTGTGAGCTTGTAACGTTTCAAACGTTGTTACTGTAAATCTGTATATAAATGTTAAATGTACATGTTGCAGTTGATGTAAATGTAATATATTTGTGTATTGTATTGTGAAACCTTGACATCAAGATTAAACATGTTACAGTAAATCTGTATATAAATGTTAAATGTACATGTTGCAGTTGTTGTTAATGTAATATATTTGTTTATCATACAATGGATAGTGTTCTCGGCATAATAAAGCCAACGGATATTTTCGATATCCGTTGGGCGTGGCTAAGGGTCATATACGGATACCGATGCAAATTTCAAAGGTCAAGGTCGGAACTTCTTTCGAAAATTCCGATGACGTCACAATCGTTAACATTTTGAACGCCTTTAGTAACGGAGAGAGGCATTACAATATGAATGATACATTACATAAACATTAATCTAAGAAATAACAACAAAACTGTATGGGTCTTTAGCCATATGTATGACTTAGCAGTGCTAAAACACTGTCATCACGATTTGAATGAAACCGACCGAACAATTTTACTCACAGGTACCAAAGGCAGTTCAAGTCTCATGTTCAAACACGTCATTTACACATCTTCGGTGTTATTTACTTTAATATTGTTTAGTTTGGATTCGGAAATCCACAGACACAGACATCATCTAGTTTAGCTCTTCGGCCATCAATGTTCGTTCAATCGCTGTCTCAACGCAAGCTGCCATTGTCACGTAGGCGAAGGGAAGCAACTCTTGCCCCTTGGTGAGATTGACTCGTCCTCTCGATGACGTCGGATTAACGAACGTCAGTTCGATCCGGCCAAAGACCATTTAAAATGTGTCTAATTTTTAAATCATCGTATTTTATAGATTTTTAAAATTTCAAAACTTTGGAGTCGTGACAAAATAACTCAAACGGCAATAAAAAGCATATATAAGGAGGAATTATATTTTGTCAATTCACTGTCAGAGTCATTTCTATATTCATTTGCATATATCAATGCGCGAATCTTAAAACAATTTCAACTATCAAAATAGTATTATCAGGCATTTTTTCGAATTAAATTTTAAAAATGACATTGTATGATAAAGAAGTTATCATGCTCGTGTGTTTTGGGATCGTAAATATCCTGCATTAGGAATAAACACTATGTATTTAGCTCGCCAAGGCTCGCAAAATACAATGTTTATTCCTAATGCAGGATATTTACGATCCCAAAACACACTCGCATGATAACCTCTATATATTGTATTGTGAAACCTTGACATCAAGATTAAACATGTGACAGTAAATCTGTATATAAATGTTAAATGTACATGTTACAGTTGTTGTTAATGTAATATATTTGTATATTGTATTGTGAAACCTTGGCATCAAGATTAAACATGTTACAGTAAATATGTATATAAATGTTAAATGTACATGTTACAGTTGTTGTTAATGTAATGTATGTGTATATTGTATTGTGAAACCTTGGCATCAAGATTAAACATGTTACAGTAAATATGTATATAAATGTTAAATGTACATGTTACAGTTGTTGTTAATGTAATGTATGTGTATATTGTATTGTGAAACCTTGACATCAAGATTAAACATGTTACAGTAAATATGTATATAAATGTTAAATGTACATGTTGCAGTTGTTGTTAATGTAATGTATTTGTATATTGTATTGTGAAACCTTGGCATCAAGATTAAACATGTTACTGTAAATATGTATATAAATGTTAAATGTACATGTTACAGTTGTTGTTAATGTAATATATGTGTATATTGTATTGTGAAAACTCGACATCAAGATTAAACATGTTACAGTAAATCTGTATATAAATGTTAAATGTACATGTTACAGTTGTTGTTAATGTGATATATTTGTATATTGTATTGTGAAACCTTGGCATCAAGATTAAACATGTTACAGTAAATCTGTATATAAATGTTAAATGTACATGTTGCAGTTGTTGTTAATGTAATATATTTGTATACTGTATTGTGAAACCTTGACATCAAGATTAAACATGTTACTGTAAATCTGTATATAAATGTTAAATGTACATGTTACAGTTGTTGTTAATGTAATATATTTGTATGTTGTATTGTGAAACCTTGACATCAAGATTAAACATGTTACTGTAAATATGTATATAAATGTTAAATATACATGTTGCAGTTGTTGTTAATGTAATATATTTGTATATTGTATTGTGAAACCTTGACATCAAGATTAAACATGTTACTGTAAATCTGTATATAAATGTTAAATGTACATGTTACAGTTGTTGTTAATGTAATATATTTGTATACTGTATTGTGAAACCTTGGCATCAAGATTAAACATGTGAGACTGACATTGTCATTTTTCTTATGCTTTTACAATTACAAACATTATTCAATCTTGATGTGCGAGTCGTTACAGTCCTATTGTTTCAATCTCTTTTGACCATTGTCTTGAAGATTTTAGGGCAAAGTGGGCACCTAAACGTATAATCACGTTTTACTTCGTTTGGTAATGGTTTCAAACTTTGTCTATGCCCTCTTTCATCGTTCAAGTATCAAAATCACTTCTTGAAAAAGAACTTTAAATACTAAAACAGTATATGTTTATAATTCAGAAGGTTTGGTCCCTTGGCCTAACTTATTTGGTCATCAGTCAATCAAAAGCTCCTACAATACCCTAACGCCCATTAAGGCAAGTGCCTCACATCACAATAAAAAGACAGCCTATTCACATCTCACAGCTTCTACAATACCCTCACATCAACACGGCTAGTGTTTTGCATAACAATAACTGGTCAGAAAATCCACATCTCCGAAGTCCCTACAATACCCTCACGTCTATCACAGCAAGTGCCTCACATCACAATAAATAATCATACATTTTTGAATAAAGGCATAACATTGGCAATTTTCCATTCAGCTGGATATACAGACGTTTGTAATGACATATTAAACAGTAAGCATAACACATTACTTATGGAATAAACAACATATTTTAAGAGTTGATGACTTATTTTGTCAGGACCTGACTCAAATGTAAACATCTTATGACATCTTCAATTTCAGCTTTAGAGATTACAAGGGTATCGAACATTGCGCCTGTTCGTGTATTAAAACTTGGCAGGCAGGTATTGTTATCATTCAAATGATGAAATATATTGAAAATATTCATTTAAACGTTCTGCTTTTTCACTGTCAGTGAAACAAGATGGACTTTCATGATCGTTACTGGATTTAAGTGGAGGAATGCAGGTACTTGAGCCGGATTGTTTAATTAAATACCGTAGTAGTTTCCAATATGAACTCTTACTTGCAACATATGAGTCCAGAAGAAAATTGTCAACATTAGCGTAAAAGTTTTCTTTTGCAAAATACTTCATGTTGTTAAACTTTTGACGTTGCTTTTTGAACTTTGCAATATCACGTAAATTATTTGTTCTTCTTGCTTTTTTGCGTAATCTGTCTCTTTTCCTGCATTCCCTTCTTAAATTGGAATCGAACCACGGCTTGTCAGTTGGTCTTATTGTAACCTTTTTTATGGGAATACATGATTTCAGAAAGATATTAAATTTGTGGTAAAATATATTTAACATGCTTGATTAACATCTTGGCAATCAATAAACAATTCAGTCCAATTTGTTTCATTGCTAAGTGCATTGAGGGTTGTGTAATCGCCCTGCTTATAACATAATACATATCTAGTGTATGATAAAAGTGTCCTAACAGAAGTAATATATGTCACATACGTGCCCTTGTGATCACTTACAGATTTATCAAATTCAATAACTCCACAATCAACTATATTATCTACATCTTCACTAATTATGATTGGATCAATTAGTGTACTAGAATGTTGTGTTACCC